>CM021106.1:56001861-56094539 GCA_007115665.2 Sequoiadendron giganteum | reverse complement strand
ATCTGGACAAAGGAATTTTAGACAAGGAAATCCAATGAACAAAGCAAAAAGGCATTTGATAAGACAACCTAATGCTCAAAATTTTAATGGATACTATTTTTCTTGCAATAAATTTGGTCATATGGCAACTCAATGTAGAAGTAAAATGAAGTCAAGTGATTCATCATTCTTCGATCAGTGTTTCAATTGCAAAAAGTTTGGTCATAAGTCAATTGAATGTAGAAATGTATCAAACAACTCTGTCAGTAGAAGGAATGCTGAATGTTATACCTGTGGAAGATTTGGGCAGAGTGCTAACCAATGCAGATCAAGAAGAAGTCAATGGAATGATTTTTCTGGACAAGGAAATATTGTGTGCTACAATTGCAACAAATATGGTCACATTGCAATATTCTGTAGAAACAAAAATATGGATAAAAGAGGTCCAACATACAAAGGTAGAAATACACAAAAAGGTGATAAAGATAATGGGAAGGTGATTGCAAATGAAATAAGAGATCAGATGAAGAAAACATGGGTAAGAAAGAGCGAGTTTGATGCACGAGATGGTTTTGTACCAGAACCTGCTTCCGATAATTCGTTTGGAAATTGATTTTAAGCCATTGGCATAGGGGGATTTTTTCAAGAATATCCTTTTTCCCTTGTATGTAGTTGGTACCAGAATGTAAAAGATTGTCAAAAGTTGTATTAATGATCTATAGATTCTTTGGAAAAAAAAAAAGGAAATTCAGGAAATCATAGGCCCGCAGAAGAATTTTTCTCTCACTGTTTGAGAAAATAGGGTATCCAAAGCACCTAGGGAAAAAGCATTTATTACAAAAAAAGTTAGGTTTGCAAAGTTATAAAAGGACATGTTGAAACCCTAATTTTCCACTTTATCAAAGAAAAGAAGATAGAGAGTGCTCTGCAATAGAATCTTGAAGGCGTGAAGGCAATTTGGCTACAAAACCCTAATTCATTAGGTACTTCATAAATTTTCATTTAATTTGGTGTGTGGTTGATAGAAACGAAACATGAGTATGGAAGGAAAAATGGGACAAATCAAAGGAATGATCAATCTAGATGAGTATAACAGTGAAAAGATTAGATCCATAAGGAGCTTGTTGTCGCCCAATGAATTGAAATGGTTGAGAGAAGGTAAACAAAAAAAATTGGACATTTGGAATGAGTTTCCCTATTTCGAGAACGCAAAAATCGTTAAGTTTATTTTGAGTAGATTGAATGATGATACTCTAATTCTAGACAAACCCTATCACATTTGGAAAGAAGTAATTATAAATTTGACTGGATTATGCAAATTTGGGGATATATCGAGAAAGAAGTCTATCCAGAATAAAGAAGTCAAAACCCTAACTGGAGTTATTGGAGATCAAAGGGCACTAATAATCTCAACATTTAAAAACTCTATGACAAGGTACATTGTGCATGGAATATCCTACAAAATCTTCTTTTGAAACAGAGAAGGTGCTACCTCAGCAGGTGCAGTCTACATTTCACACCAAATGATAATGGAAAATCAGGATTTTGACCTTTGTGGATTGCTGAAAGATCAACTGATGGAGAATGTGTAGGTGAAGAAGATGACAGATTACCCTTTCAAGTTTGGTACTTTGGTTATATTTCTAGTAATGTACATTCTAAATTGCTTATCGATGAACAACAATGTGATATGGAAAGAGAATGAACCGATGTGCAAACAAATTTACACACACTCTAAAAGTTTGGCAAACTATGATCAAGAATATGGAAATTTCTTTAAAAGTTTACTAGGAAAGTTTGGTTCAGTTGGTACTTCTCTTCCAGCAAGGACACTTGAAGTTGGTTCCTCTTCTAGTGAGATGGAGAAAAAGAAGAAAAAAGAAAAGGAATTTGTTGTCTGTACTCCTCTAACATGCAAGATTCCAAAAATTGAAGGAAAAGGAAAAGAATAGGAAATTGTGGATATACCAGATGAGGAATCTGATAAGGAAACTGAGGAATCCTAAGGAAAAGAACTAGAACCAGCCAAACTAGAACAAGAAAAGGAAATGCTAGAAGAAATTGAAGAAGAAGATGACTTAACCAAAGAAAAAATACTGCAACTTATTCATGAGGAATATGGAATGCAAAAAATTGTAAAATTATGGTCTATCAAACCTTCATATGAAGAGGATGTGATTTTAAGTGTACTAAGTGCTCATGTTGTGCACAACCAGATCAAATTGGAGAGTTTGCAAAATATTTTTCCAGAAGAAATGATTGAATTCATAAAGGAAATCATGGACTCTAAGTTGTAAAATAAGGAAGAAGAAGAAGTAATCTTACATCTGAAGAAGCAATACATAGTATCTCTCACCAAGTTAAAAAGGCACATGAATCAGCTAAGGCAGTGCATAAATTCAAAAAATAGCATCTACAACTACTATCTTCGTTGGCCTCATGCAATTGGCAAGTATAAAGAGAAGTTGGAACAAATTGAAACAAAACTGAACAGTATTGGACAAAACTTTGATATGTTTCAGGATCAGGATGGTGCAATCAAGAAAAGGATTCAAGAGTTATAGTCTGAGCACACAAAAGTTCAATTCACCAGAAACAAGCTTGTGGACACTTTTTGGAAAGTAAAGGACTTAACCAAATGCAAAATAGAGAAGTTAATTGAGATTCAGAGGAAATGAGAGAAATTAGAGGATGCAATCACAATTCTAGAATCCCTCATCAAGATTGTCAATCGGACATCTAAAAATAATAGCATGATCATAATCATCGAGATTGCAATAGAAGCTTGGAAGAAGTTTCTTTTAGAGATAAAATTAAAACACAAGATAATCTTTTGACTCAAGTAGTAGTTGTTCTTTTTCAAATTTTGAATTAGTTTTGAATTAACAATTTTTTGGTCATATTTCAAAGGGGGAGATTGAATATGTGTTTTTCATTGATGTAAAAGGGGGAGAGAGCAATGAAAAATGCCTTATCAATTTCAGGGGGAGCTATGTTTTGAAGTTTTGAAGTTTGGCAGCGTATTCATATTGGTTTCGACACAGTCATTTTTCACTAAGTGTTGCCATCAATGCCAAAGGGGGAGATTATTGGCATATGGCTTCTAGTGTTCTCATTGATGGCAACCTAAGTCATTGATCTGGTCCACACTTCAGTATTTATCCATACCGACAGATAGAATGAAGAATAGGGTATCCGACTGAAGGTGAATCCATTTGCATTATCAACTTATCCTTTTAGTTGTGGATCTTAGAGAAATGTATTTTTATTTTCATACTATCTTATCCAAGAAGAATCTGGGTGCGCATTCAGTGGTGTACAAATTAGGAGATTCAGTGTATTGATTTTCTACTTATCAGTGCTAGAAGGCCAACTTGGTGGATATAGCCGTTGCAGATGTTTAAGGAGTAATTGCTTAAATATTTTTGTGTTCGATCATGCTTATTTAGGTCCTCGCTATGCTATGGCCGAATTTGGATGGTGCGCATTGACAATCATTTGTGGATTTAGCTGATGGTTGGAAAGTATTTTATGTTTGATTAAAGCCGACATATGGTTGATGGAATCTTTAGTTGTGGATATATATAAGTGATCAGTTGTATTATTTTTCAATAAGATATATGAAGTGTGTTAGTGTGTGGTGCGAAATTCAGAAGGATAGTAATGTGAATTCACGTATGCATGGATTTGTGATTTGAATTGTAGAGTAGTGTAGAGTAGAGCAGAGCAGAAGAGAAAAATCAGACAGAAGATGAGAATATCGACTAATGTGCTTAATCAGAACTATTCTCAGGCATTTACAAATGCTAATTCATAGTTCATCACTTATGTTGTCTCTTGACACTGATTGTAAGGCAATGAGCCTTTCAGTTTTGAGCAGTGAGCTCTAGGCAGTGAGCCTGAATGCAAGTGCATTCCCATTTTGTACAACTTATATTTGAGTACTCAAATTGTGGATTGACCTCCATCGTGGTTTTTCCCCTAATAGGGTTTCCACGTAAAAATTCTTGCGTTATGGTGTTCAGGATGATTACTTTGTGTGTTTGCATCTTTCCTTTGGTTTAATGTTGAAATGGTTTAAATATCATATTAACAAAGTTAAGATTTGTAGAATACTGATTCACCCCCACTCTCAGTGTTCCCTGATTCCAACAAATAATACATAATCTAATCAATATCTCCCTATATATGACACCAAATAATAAGTTGCAAAATAATTAAGTATTTTTGTTCTTGAAGCTTTGTAAGCCAATTCAATTTTGAACCAAATTAGCAAATGGTAAAAGAGGACATAATTTGGCAACAAATCAATTAGAAGATAATAAAAACTAGTGAAAGAAAATAATTGTCTTATTGACATCATAGCTCAATAAATTATCTTAATGATTCTTTCAATTCTACTACTAAAAGTGAGCTAAATGTAAAAAACTAGAGATACTCTTTGGTGGTCATGATTTGGATCTTAAAGGCCCAAATTATTGTACATATAAAGTTACAGATCTATTTTGAAAATTTTCCACTACATAAATAAATATTTTTTTCTCTTAGATGCCACCTCAACCGTGTTAAAATTAGTATTAAGAACCCACTTTTCTGGTAGAAGCTCATTTGCAAGTCATTAGCTAAAGTAGCATAATTTCAATTTTGTCATTCCAAACATGCATATTAACAAAGCTAAAGGATTAATTATCAATATTAAAAAGGACCTATATGGCTCTATTAGATAGGTCATAAGCATGAGTAATATATTGGGGTTGCCAGTTTATATTAACAAATGTTACTATAGTAACAATAACCTTTCTCATAGTTATTACTATTCAAATAAATACTATATGTTCATATGACACAAGACATTAGGAAGAGAAAAATTATAACAACCTTAATCTCTTAAACATAAAGACTATCTAGAGGGTGAATCTCTATAAAAAATTATTAGACCATGAAATTATAGTTTAGGTGTATCAATCCCTTACATTTTATGAGATGCAATTCATGGAGTAATATGGTCTAATGAAATTTACTTGGAGTCTTACCCTTACAATGTAGAAAACTACTTTTTCTCAAATCTAATTTCTATCATTCAAGGGAGAAGTATCTAAATTACATATTTCATTTCTTAGGAGCATATTTTCCTTCTTTGAGCTATTGAGGAGGATTAAAAACCATTCTACTCCTTTAGATAGTGACATAATTGGAACTCTAAAATTTGGTGAGGAAATAAAACTTGTTGGAAAATATCTTCTTGAGAATCAAGGCTTATTAACCTCTTTAAAAAACTCACCAAATTTATGTAAAAGCATTGGCTATGGGTCATCCCACAATAATGGGTTACACTTTTTAGCCAAACTTGACATTGAAATCAACATTTTCAGAAAAAACTTCACTTTCTGACACCTATAGTAGGTAAACTGAACATAGGAATTTGAAAATTATGTAAACTAGTGATTTGTGAGATTTTGTCTATAGATTTTAAATGTATTTTTTTTTTTTAAATTGAAATTAAATTATAATTTGTTTGTATCTCCTTTGATAACTAGTTTTTAATAGTAAACAACATTTTAAAAAAAGTGGTGAGTACTTCAGCTCACATAACTCTTTTTCTAGAAAGCATAAAATTCTGATTCTTTTGAATTTAGGTTGGTAAGACTAGTATCTAGTGCTTTCATTTTGTTGAATATTTTTCTTTTAATTAAGTTTTGAAGTCAAACCAATTACAATTTAGACCTAGGTGCACTTCGACTCGCATAAATTTTTTGGTATGTATTGATATTCATTTTTTCTTTTTTTGTTGGAACAAGGACATCAATACCTAGTGCATATATATTTTTCAATATTTTTTTTTCTCAAATTTACTATTTTTCCACAATGATTTTTCACCGAACTTGATGTTTGATGAAAAAACTATGTTTGATAAAACTAAAAAATAAAATATAAAATAAAAACAAAATATATTAAATTTATAGTTGTTGGAAAGAACGTTTCGATCACTACACTCCTCCACCTTGGTTTATCAAGTTGAATCCATTTGCACCTCCTTCCCAGGGTTCAATAGTAAAAAAAATGCATAAATTTTGAAATGCTCGAGGGGGAGGTGAAAAAAGGGGGGTTCTATATGGTGCAAGTGGGGGTTGATTAGAAGGGGGTGGGGGTGCATTCAAAGGGGGGGTTCATCTGAACCCCCTTCATTAGAAGGGGTAAGCCATTTTAATTTTTTTGGTGGGAATTTCTAATTTTTCTTCATGGAAAAAATTGTAACCCACTATTGTGGGTTTACGCCTATAAATAAATTTCCTTATATTTTCTTTATGACTAGCCTATGGCTAAAAGGATTTCATAATCTTTGTTATGTGTAGGACTTGATATTTGACTTTAGTGTTTTCACTATTTTTCAAAACACTAAAGGTTGACTAGGAGTTCTTTTGGAATTGATTATGATCATTTTATGGTCTACATTAGCCTACTCATCTCCAACATTTGTTACCTTTTTCATTGGCTTAGAGGTTGGTTTGGTCTTGTGTATCTTCAACAATGCTATATATAATATGCTATACATGATAGATATCACCTATTTATATATAAATAGTTTCTTTTAAAATTTGGTAGAGAAAAGAATTAGGTTCAAAACATACAAACCTCCCAAGAAAGGAGGCAATGTGATGAAGGGCCAACATGAAAAGGGTAGCCTAGGATGTGTAAACTAGACAAGAACCTTAAAAGCTTGTTTTTCATAAATGATGAATTTTTTTTCCTAAGGAGAAAAATCAATAAAGAGTTACACACATATAAGGGTCAATGGTCTAGAGGATTATGTATATATAGTTGCATACAAAAAAATAGAAAATAAAGAAGGATTTGGTTAATTCTAGATGAAATATCTAGAAAATTTCTTGCATTTATTGTTGTAGTTGAATGACATGTTTAAATAGATAATTACTTAACAAGGAAGGTTGGAAATCAAATGTAGGTTCTCATCGAGTCTCCTTTATGCATGTACCATGTAATGTACTAAATAAGATATTTTTCTAATTTATTTAAATTATAGAAATACACCAAAAATTGAAGGCAATATAACATATTTCAAACCCTCACAAAACTAAATTTTAATATAATTTGAAATACCTACAAAGATTTATCTGTTTCTACACAAAATATGCACCCAATTTTGACAAATTTACACTAAACAACTAGAAATATATTTTATTTCAAATTAAAATATGATTTATATGCATAAAATATTCTTCTACGAGAAAACACATAACAATACTATAAAAAAATAAAAATCTAGAAATAAACTTATATCATTTTATGTTGGAAGTTTAAGGGGTTTTCCATTGAGATGCCCATTGGAAACATGAGCATTAGCATGAGTATGATCATGAGTTATACATTATGCAAATACTAAAGAAAAGAATGATTCAAAGAAAACTTGACGATTTATTCAAAACTATGTAAACTAATTTATACAGGTGTGCATAAGCAGTTTGTAGATGAAACATCTATAATTTTTTTAACTATTACAAAAATACCTGTGCTAACCATTGTAATATTATGCTAACATTCCCCCCCTTATTACATTGGTTTTACAAATGTACCCCCAAAACAATTCAAGTTTCACATTAACAAGAGATTTGGTGAAAATAACAACTATCTAAGAATCTATTGGGTAGTACCAGAGCTAAATGTGGTGATGCAGGACCTGTTCACAAATGAAATGAAATTCAACCTCAATGTGTTTTGTTTGATGATGAAAAAAAAAATTCTTCACAAGCTTGAGCACCCCCTGATTGTCACAAAAAATGATAGGTGGTTGTGCCTTAGGTATGTCCATGTCAACCAAAATATGATGCAACCAAATTCTTCACATGTTGCTCCTTGTGCAACATGATATTTAGCTTCAGTGGAGGAGAGAGAAAAAAATGTTTGCTTCTTAATAATCCATGAAATAGGTCCAAATCCAAGATGAAATACATATCGTGTAGTGGACTTTTTATTGATCATCAACAGATCCAACATAGTCAGAGTCCACATATCCCTACAAAAAGAATTGAGAATTTTTCTTATATTCTAGACCATAATCAAGAGTACCCAAACATATCTCAAAACATGTTTAGTTGTAACCCAATGATATTTCCTACGCTCCTCCATAAATATGGAAAGATAACTGATAGAAAAATATAAATCTGGTCTAGCATAAGTCAAGTAAATGAGACTTCCAACAAGCTGATGATAGAGAGTAGCATCTACTAGAGGTGAATATTGGAATCTAGATAGTTGCAAATCTTTTTCCATTGGAGTGGATGTAGGTTTACAATCCATCATTCTAAAATTTTCCAAGAGTTTCTTGGCATATTTCATCTAAGAGATAAAAATATGGTGTGGGTTTTGCCATATCTCTAAGCCAAGAAAGTAGTGAAGAAGTCTTAGGTCTGTCATATCAAAAGACAATTTAAGATTACTCTTTACATCATCAATGAGAATGTTTGAGCTCCTTGTGATTACAGGATCATCCACATACAAGATAAGAATGACAATCTCTATGTCTATCTTCTTAATATATAAATTAGGATTTGAAGGGCTACAAATGAAACCATGTTGTAGAAGGTCACCATCTATTTTAATGTACCATGCCCTAGGAGCCTATTTAAGTCCATAAAGAGACTTAATGAGATGACATACCTTTTAAGGATGGTGTTCATCAAGAAATCCTTTAGGTTGTGTCATGTACACCTCTTCTTCAAGATCCCCATTCAAAAAATCACTCTTGACATCCATCTAATGAAGCTTCCAACCTTTCTTCACTGCCAGAGCACAAACAACTCTAATTGTCTTGAGTTTTGGAGTGGGGGAGAAAGTTTCTTCATAATAAATACCTTCTTTTTCAGCATAACCTTTAGCAAAAAGGCATGATTTGTGCTTGTCGATGGATCCTTTTGCCTTGTATTTTGTCTTGAAGATCCATTTTTAGCCTATGACCTTCTTTCTTGGGGGCAGATCAACAAGTTCCCATGTCTGATTCTTCATTAAAGAATCATATTCAATATCCATTGCCTTCTTCCACTTTGGCTAACAAAGGGCCTCATGAACTGTGTTGGGTTCAATGTTATCAAGAATATAACTCATCAAAGCTAGATTTAGCTCATTTCTTACTCATTTTCTTGTTTTAACTCTTGAAGAAAGATCTAGAAGAGAATTTAGATGAGAATATCTGATGGTGGTTTGAACCCATTTCATACGTTGATGTTGTGGCTGTTGTGAGGATTGATGTTCCAATAGACCAAGATCAACAAATAACTCTCCTTGTAGCTCATCTACTTTGGGAGACGAAGATCCATTCTCATTATCTGATTGTGAGAGAAATTTATGAGAGGTGGTTGTTTCTTCCTTTTTTGCCATGGAGTCAAAGGACATGACTCATCACACACCACATCTTGATTCTCATAAATCTTATGTGTCTCAAGATCCATGAGATGGCAGGCTTTGGAAGTTAGGTTGTAGCTCAAAAATATACAATAGAGCATCTTGGAAACAATCTTCTTTCTCCTAGTAGTTGGGACATGCATATATGTAGTACAACAAAACACTCAAAGATGAGAAATTGAAGGTTTGTATCCACTCCATACCTCCTCAGGTGTCTTGTCTTGTAGTATCTTTTTAGGAGCCCTATTAAGAAGATACACGGTTGTTTGAACTACTTATGCCCAAAAATGATCCTCCAATTATGCTAAGGAAAGCATCCATCGAGCCATCTCCATGATAGTCTTATTGTGATGCTATGCAATTCCATTCTACTGGGCTATATAGGGAGCAATCAAATATTGTTTGATGCCATGATTCTTCAAGAAGTCCAATATATCTTGAGACATGAATTCCCCCCCTTGATCTAAGTGGAGAAGAAGAAGAGGCTTGCCAATCTCATGGACAACTTGTTGATAGAATTCTTGGAAGTGGGAAAATACTTCACTCTTCTTTCTGAGAAAGTACACCCAAGTCTTGCAAGAGAAATCATCCATGAAAAATTGAAAATTCTCGTATCCCTAAAAGGAAGATGATAAAGGTCTACACAGATCGATATGAACAACCCCAAGATAGTCCTTAGCATGAAATGAATTGGACTCGAATGGATCCTTGATATTGTTTGCCTGCAAGACATCCAGAACAGAGAGTCAAAGAAGGAGAAAGAGAAGGAAGTCCACGTATCATCTCCTTATAACTTAGTTGATAAAGGGAGCTAGCCAAAAGGTGCCCAAATCAATAATGCCAAATAACAATGGAATTGACTGTAGAGATAGCATATGCAACTGTAGAGGAAGAAATTGTATCTAGGGAAAAAGACATCCTTTCAAGAATGCTTCAGCAAGAAGGACATCATATCTAGAGATCAAGCAAGTTTTGATATCATTTTCAACTTGAAACAACACCCGAAGCTTATGATTCAAGAGCTGACTAATAGATATAAGATTGGATGTCAAACTTGGAGCATAGATCACATTGGTGAGGATACAACTCTTTGTCTCGACTGGAATGGTGATAATAACCATGCCCACTGCAACATAATCCTTACTATCAATAATGAGAACTCGATCTCCTGGGGGATAATCAGTCAATATATCAGAAATCCCTTGATTTATTATCATATGTTGACTAGCACCGGAGTCAATTAGCTAGACATCCTATGAAGTATACGAAGTGTGAGAAACAAGAACGATATTTTGATTAATGCCATAGTGAGGTGTATTGGGAATGTCCTCATCCAATGTACTATTTGGTTGTGTTGCAATATGACCCTTGTGCTTCTAAGGATGACTAGAGGAGCCTTCTTGACTAGAATTACCTTGAGTGAGCCCATTATACCAACATCAAGTTGTATCATGTGTGGAGGTAGTACAAATGTAACACCAATGATTCTCCTTCGGAGGCTTCTCTGGTGAAATTTGCTTTTGTGATTGTCTTTTATGTGGCCTCGGACCACAGTGCTGTCACAAGATGAGAGCTTTGTCTTCAAATTCAGTTTGTACTGATTGAATAGATTCTTCCTACTGCAACAAATTCACAAAATCCTCAAAAGAGACCTTTTGCTTGGTGATGTTTAATATTGTGACAAATATTTCAAGTTGAGAAGGAAGAGCTCGTAATGTAATTAGAACAAGGAATGCATCCTCCACTTTTTCACCAAGGGAAACAAGCTTCGCTCAAAGTTCTGATATGAAACACAAAAAGTCTTCTACTTTCTGACCAACTTGCATACTGGGTGTATGAAGTTTCGACTGAACGTGGAGAATCTTGGTTTGCTTCTTGGCCTTATAGATAGTAGATTGAGCATCCCATGCTACCTTTGATGTTCTGCATCCCAAATATTGTAGGAGTAGAAGCAGAGAACAAAAAAAACTTTGACTATATTTTCGCACACAAAAATATCATGGATTGTATTAAATTCAAAATTCTTCTTTTCACAGAGTAGCTACTGCTGCAAATTTGCTTCTTTTGAGCAATTCAACATTACATATTTTTTTATCTTAAACATTTTTGTTGCAGAGCCATATTCATTCGCCTTCTACCACTAATATATTCAACATCACAACATCCTCTTAAAACTACAAGGTAGCCTGATAAATGTAACTTAATTACAATATTAAAAGCAAATTCATTATGCCAACTAAAACAAGTCCTTTCAAATCAAAACATATTTAAGGCATGTCCCATCAAATCAAATCCTGCCAGCATAGACCCCACTAACATCCACCATCTGAAAATATGTTATACCACATTACCGCGGTGAAGGCATAACTAGCTAGCGGTACTGCGGAGGTTAGTGCCCAACCGCGGGAGGTCTGGGAAAGATCGCAGTGGCCATAGTAACCACACAAAGACAGTTCATAGATGGGCTGAGCACAGAGAAAAAAAAACACCGCACTACCATGGGAGGTTAGCGAGGGAACTGCGGGACAGTGGTAAGCAAGCTTTGGCGGTTAACTGCCCAACCGAAGTCATCACGTGGTTGAACCGTGGTAACATGGGAGATGAAGAACGATGCCACTGCATCACTGCCGACAGTGAAGAGCAAGACCATGATAATGTGGGGGATGTAGGGATAGTCAACCATGAACCCGCAGAGAGGAGAGAGAAAGGCCGTGGTAGCTCGGTGGACACCCCCATATCACAAATAGAAGAGAAAGTTGGCACGGGGGCGCGGTAGAAGCTAGAGTGATTCACGGGAGTTGGGAGAAATTCCAACACACCCCTTGATTGCAACTCCTACCATCCTAGATGCCCAGACGGTCTCTTTGGAGAATGAAGTCATCTCTGCCCAGTAAAATCCAAAAATGATCTCCCCCTTAATTGTAACTTCTGCTATCTTCGATTTTCCATGTATGACTGCTTCATGTGCCAATTCTTCATCAGCTTCTCTCCATGATGCTTACGATCTCTTCAAGATCATTTGTCCATTTGCTGCCACTACAATTTCTGACTTATGACTATATGTAAGTCTTTAGACTTATCATTTTTCAACTGCAATTTTTCACTGTTATCCACAACCTACAACCTTTATGATAGAAACTTCTTTTCGGTTAAATTTTTTTTTGATCTCTGGACTCTTTGACAACCTTAAATCTCCTTGGATCTTCTTGTTGTCTAAGCTGGATTTAGTTTTTTTACAATCTTCTCAATTCATTTTGATATCTTCCTTTCAAGGAATGGAACTTCTTGACTCGTCAATCAAACAATTTCATTTCCATTAGGAAAACACTTGTGGTTTCCTTGAGACAATGCATAAATCCTCTTTTTGTAAAAAAAACTTTTCCTATCTACCCCTTCACAAATTTCTGTCAACTGCCTTCTGGCAATAACTTACAAGTCTTCTAACATGATTTATAAATATTTTATAATTTCTGGATTTATCAAATTTTTACATAGCAGCACAACATCAACATTCCTTTGAACTAGGCCCTTTAGATCTGTATCACTTAACACACTCTTTGGGCAATCAATCAAATCTTTTGACTCATTATAATTCAGATCTCTAAATTGGGCTTTTGATGGGGGAAAATCTTCACACAACACTTTAATCCTTTAGACATAACAATAGATTCAAATTTATATGCCACACTTATTCATTCAATCTTTTCCCTCAACAATTTCAGATCACCATAAAAATCTACAAGTTTTCTAAAAAAAAAATGTTATGACAGAACTTAGCACACATTCTTTTCACATCAACAATCTTTTTCTTGACAACTTCATCAGTTGTTGATGGCTTACAAAAGAAATCTCCAGGTCTTCAGTATTGACATTATGTGGTCTCTGTTTTTCAAGTCTACAATGCCTCTTTTCTTAGGCAGCTTGCTTGACAACTCTAATCAACCCTGTCTCCTTGAATTTGGACATATCTGGATAAACAAACTTCACTGATAGTCTTTTCACAACTGCAAAATTATCTTTCAATATTTTCCTCCAACAGCTGCACCTGTGACCTCAATTGAATTTGCAGTGGTAGCTGCAGCTACATCTCTGAAGCTTTGTATATATCTTTCCACATAACCCTTCTACACTCAAACTTGGAAGTTCTTGTGACTTCTTCTTACACTTCTTTGTTTTGTGATTGGAACAATGCTTTCTCATACTTCAAAATTGTCAACCATTTTTCAACACACAATAATAATGCCATTCATTTTACCCTTTCAACTGTAACAACAGTTTCAACATCTTTTGTATCAATTCTTCAAAACATTAACATGGTACTTTCTATATCTTCACAATCTGAAGGTGTCTCATTAGAAATCAATTTATTTTCACTCATAACATTTTCCATTTCTTTTGGACTTTCATACCTCTTAGTATTTTTATTGAGCTTCACATATGTACACTTGTACCATCTTTTGAACATACCAGTTAGCTTATGCCAACCTGATTCACAAATCCATCCATAATCCATCTTCATGCTTTCTAAACCAGATTCGTTCTTTAACACTTTATTCCAACACATTTGCTCACAGTGATTTTTCGAACCACAAAGTCTGCAAGGGTGTAAATCCCAACACTTCTCCTTGGTGTGTCCTTTATTATGACAATGTGAACACTCATTAATCTTCATTTCTCTAATAAACGTACCTGCACTTGTAGCAACATTTCCTTTTCCTGGGATGTAACCGAGACCTTCAAACTTCGGCCTCATTGTAGCCTCAATTGGCTCTCTCATTCCTTGTTCTTGTTTTCCTAGACCTTGTCCTATATAACCCATTCTTTTCATGATTTTCAACCCTACATTCTCTTCAGAACAAGCAACATCTTTTGCAGATTCTAACACTTTATCATAGCTAGCCATATTTGTAAATTCATGAACATGTTCATCTTGACACTTTTTATCACCAACATTTTCAAGAGAAATAGATTTTTCAAATGAAATACACAAATTTGTTGTGTCACATGAGACATCACAAACTGAAAATTTTGTTTTTACACAATTATTACATGCTCTTAATTTATCATTTTCTTCTTTCAATTTTGTGATTTCCTTCAGCTATAAACAATTTTTCTCTTCTACCCTTTTCAAGATTTCTTCCAAATCTTCATACTTTTTCTTTATTTCTTCAAACACCTTTATTCTTTGTTCAAACTCCTCATTTCTTTGCTTAATATTTTCAAGGGATTTCAACCTCTCTTCTAACTCTCCATTTCTTTCTTTAACTTTTCTTAACTCTTTCTCAAGATCATCATTTTCATCTAACAACAAATAATTTTCTTTCAACAGCTCTTTTATTCTTTCAATAAAGCACCCATTGTCCTTTTTAACAATACCCAGATCATCTTTAATCACTATTAATTCTTCTTCTAAAACATCTTTTGCAGATGACAAATTTTCATTTTCTTTTTTAACCCTCTTTCCTACTTTCCCCATTTGTAACAGGAAGTTTCAGCTTACCTCTTTTGAACTTGTTCCAAGGATATAGCAGCTTCGTTGATCTTTAATCTTCTTTAGCCTCTGTTTTTCACTTGTTCAGCAACTGGGTGTACAACTCTTCATTTTTTTAGGAAACGGGTGTTCTACACAGTCCTTTTCTTTAACTCAGCTTCTTCTTTTTGACAATTCACAACAACTATCTTCACAATTCTGAAATCCACCTTGTAACAACTTCTCTTGTGACTGTGACTTCTTCTCTTTGTTTTAAAATATAGCTCCTTTGGCTCTTTCACAATAATTCTTCTTCAAACATTCTAATTCATTGCTCTAATGTTCTCAAAGGACTGCAACCTTCTTCTCAACAACCAATCATAAACATTTGATATTTCCTAACCCCAGACAAGCATCTAAGACTTTGCAGTCATAAAAACTGTTCTTGATTGAAACATTAGATGAATTCCTAGACACTCTATGGCTTTTCCTCAAACACAGAACTCATGAGCCTCTACTCCCAATGAGCTTGGCCAATCATGACTCTTCAAACAACTCATAAGACAACCATAGGCTCTTTATTCATCTTTAGATCTCTCTCAAGCTGCTTGTCCCAACTCTTATTTTAGTGGGAGACCTACACAAGTTCTTTAAACTTTACCTTTACAACATAACTGACTTTCATGAGCAAAAAAAACAATCTATTCATGGACCAGTTGACAGGTACAACATGTTCTACACAAGACTCAATAGCTTCATACCACAACAATGGATGCTCACTTCCTTTATCTAACCCGACTCCTATATCTCCTTGAGATAGGAGGTTCTACAAAATCATCTATTTGACCAACTACCATACTTGTCTGTTAGACTGATAGAATCACACCCTATGGCTCTCTCAATCTAGACAATGATTACTTCACACACATTCACCATTGGCTCTGATACCACTCTGTAGGAGTAGAAGCAGAGAACAAAAAAAACTTTGACTATATTTTCGCACATAGAAATATCATAGATTGTATTAAATTCAAAATTCTTCTTTTCATAGAGCAACTATTGCTGCATATTTACTTCTTCTGAGAAATTCAACATTACATATTTTTCTATCTTACACATTTTTGTTGCAGAGCCATATTCATTCGCCTTCTACCACTAATATATTCAACATCACAACATCCTCTTAAAACTACAAGGTAGCCCGATAAATGTAACTTAATTACAATATTAAAAGCAAATTCATTATGCCAGCCAAAACAAGTCCTTTCGGATCAAAACATATTAAAGGCACATCCCATCAAATTAACTCTTGTCAGCACAGACCCCACTAACATCCGCTGTCTGAAAAGATGTTATACCACATTACCATGGTGAAGGCATGACCAACTAGCAGTACTGCGGGGGTTATTGCCCAACCGCGGGAGGTCCGGGAAAGACCGTGGTGGCTATGGTAACCACACAAAGATAGTTTACAGATGGGTCGATCATAGAGAAAAAAAACACCACACTACCATGGGAGGTTTACGAGGGAACTGTGGGACAGCGGTAAGAAAGCTTTGGTGGTTAACCGCCCAATTGAAGTCATCACGTAGTTGAACCGCGGTAACACAGGAGATGAAGAATGATGCCACTGCGTCACCACCGACAGTGAAGAGAAAGACCGCAGTAATGCGAGGGACGTAGGGACAATCAACCGTGAACCCACAAAGAGGAGAGAGAAAGGCCTCAGTAGCCTGGTGGACACCGCCATACCACGAGCAAAAGAGAAAGTTGGTGCGGGGGTGCGGTAGAAGCTGGAGTGATTCATGGGAGTTGGGAGAAATTCCAACAAATATAAGGTTGAACCTCATCGGTGATGTTGAGTGTTATCAACATCAAGGCCTTTGCATTGGCCTTGTCAAATTTCTTTTTCTCTTCTACATCAATTAGACGCTGAACCGAGCTAGTAACAATACCCACAAGTTTTCAAAGTGAAGAATTGTATGCATCTTTATCTTCCATGTAGCATAATTAGGCCCCTTGAGGAGCTAGGTGTTTGAAAGAAGCAATTTAGGAGCAGACATGGCTATAAAACAAAATTGTATTATTCAAAAACAAGGATGATTACATATCCTTTAAGGATGAAATAAGGCACTCAAATGTTCTCTACAGGATCGAGCGGTGAGATGAGAAAATTTATGTGGATGTTCTATTTTAGTCTCATCATCTCCATCATATCCCTCTTCTAGCTTAATACGAACTCTATGTGTTTGACACTGTACATCAAAGAGAAAGTACTCTAGAAGGCCTTGTCTAATCAATTCATCAAATTGGAGATTATTTGTGTTATAAAGAGCATCAAATAGGGTAAAATAGAAGCCACTGCTATCATGAACTACATTTTGGGGTCCATGATTGCTGGCAGTACTACTAGCATCATTCGACATGTTTTTCATTCACCAAAAAACAATGGATACTTTCACAAAGAGAAAAGGTAGAATTTTGTGCACAAACTTATAGGAAGTTGTTTGTGTCTATTAAACTTAAGCAATCATACACTTGCACCAATTGATATGATTATCAAATGAAATACATAGTTAAATAATGATTCCAAATGCAACTGCCTACACACCTATGCCCTTTGCATTTATCGACCAAAATTATTCCAAGTCTTGCTAGACAGCATAAATGAACCAAGACGACACTCACAATGATGAAGATCACTGTAGTATTTGAAGAGGAACCGTGATGAAGACCACCACAGTATTCAACAATACAAATCAATACAATACAATTGCCAGTATTCAAACCGCACTCCAGATTAATGCCCAACGAATAGAGATTATAGGTGATGGAATATCTATAGACATTTGATTGCTCAGAGAATACTAGCTACCACTCATAATGCCAGACCAATGATACTGGACATGCACAAGAAAGAAGAAAGCTCTGATACCAAATGAAGAAAAGAATGATTTGAAGAAAACTTGATGATTTATTCAAAACTATGTAAATACATTTATATAGGCATGCAAAAGTAGTTTGGAGATGAAATAGTTAGAAATAGTTTAATTGTTACACAACTACCTATGCTAACCAATGTAATATTATGCTAACAAATACAGTGTTGTCATTAATGCCAAAATTATGTTGTGGGATGAAAATTGATGTGTAGACCGATTGATGAAGCATAAGTGTGCATGAGTATGTTAATACAATACATAGATGCAATTTGTTTTTGATTTGGTGCACAAAGTAAGTTGAAGAATTTGTTAAGTTTAAAAACAAAGTTTTTTAATATATAGGACATCTGGTTTTTTGGTCCACATTGCTCTGACTTGAAGAATTTTTCTATACAGTTCTATACAATTTTTTTCGATGTCAGAGGATTCTAAATCTAGATTTTCATATTGTTTTTCCTTCTATTGTAGAAGTTATGAATGACAAAATATTTGGTTTCCCAGTGATAGTATTTCTTGTATAGAGTGCATGTTTTGGTGAGTTTGCACTTCACCACATAATAGTATCTTGTCTTTTAGATTTTTGGAGGTGATGAAAAGTATCAGATGCATCTAATTCCAAGTGGTGTAAAGTTTGGTGGTCCACATGTTAGTTTGTGGTTGATAAGTTGGTGAATTTTGATGTTAGGTCTCCAATGGTGTCGACCAAATATATTTGGAGTGTTACAAAGTTTTGGGAAGTGTTGATCCATTATAAGGGAGCTATTATAGGTCCACCCTAACCTATTTGAGGCATTACAAGTTTGAAATAATGCACGGGGCACGTTGATGTTTGAACGATGAGCCGACAAGTTATGTTTCGTATGATACATCTAATTAGGCCGAACTAATTGATGTTGAAGGTGTTTATGGATGAGATGGATATAAGTATAAGTTTATTTTGGAGGTGTAGAGAGATGATGATGTTATTAATGGGAATTCCTAATAATCAGAGTGCAAGAGTGATGTGAATGCGGAGTAGAGCAGTGTTATGAAGTGTGTGGATTGAGTATTTTGAGCTTCAATAGAACTGTATTTCAACATATTGTAGATGCATTTATAACGGTTCATATCATGGTTGTGTGCCACCCATCTCTTCAATTTTTCTTTTATTCTATGGGTAGTGATTCCACTAGGATAGTGAATCCATATGCAATGAGAATTTATGTAATATGTTGTAATCGGTTATAATATATTGTGAGCTAATCCTCACCATGGTTTTTCCCTTTTTGGATTTCCATGTAAAAAAATAGTACTCGTGTGTTGTGTGGATTTGATGGGTACTTTAATGCTTTCCTTTCTTACTATAATTAAATATACGATGTGGAATGAATGTTTAAATGTTTAAGTGGTTTCAGAGAATACTAATTCACCCCCTAGACTAGTATTTTGGGTGTTCAATAATTGGTATTAGATCTTGGTTCCCTGGAAGAGGCTTAAACTCTTGGGGAAGATCTTGGAGGTTAACACAAGGCTATTAGAAGATATCATACTCCTCCAAAAGAGTTTCCTATAGTTGGATTCATAGAACAAGATTGCATGGTTGACATGAATGGAGAACTTAGAATAGCTCTTTAAGATCTGGAAAGGACTGAAAGTGAAAAAATAGATTATAAAGAAAATGTCAAGGAAGTAGATGAATGCATTAAAAAGTTACGAGAGAAAATCAAGAAGTTCAGAGAAATACATAAGGAAGTTCATGAAAAATTGAAGGAAGCAAATGAGATAATTACCAATCTGAAAGTGCAAGTTGAAGAAGGAAAAAGAGTTGAATAATGTCTGAATGTAAAAGAAAAAATCAAATATGAAGAATATTCAAAGAAAGAAGTTGTGAATAATAGATCAAATCTGGAAAAAGAAAAATGTCAAGAAGAAAAATTCAAGATCTCTATCATTCTTGATGAAATGATTGCAAATCAGAAAGGATCTAATGACAAAGGTGGATTAGGATTTGAAAAAGGAGAAAGTTCAAAATCAGAGATCTATCATCGAATATTGGAAATAAGAATAATGAACAAAAGAAGTTTGAAGGAAAAAAGAGAAATGGAAAGTAGGTCCAGAATTAGAAGAATGAAGTCAAAAGACCACTGATCAGACAACCAAATTCATAAAGGTACCCATATTTTAATGGTTTTGTTATTATTAAAATAATTTCGACATAAGGCTATGTAATGTAGAAGCAAAATGAATCAGAATGTTCCATCATTTTATGGTCAATATTTTACATGTAAAAGATTCAGTCATAAGGCTAGTGAATGTAGAAATTAGATGATAAATGGATATACTAATGATATGATGTTTCAATCTTTCAATGGCTATTGTAAGACATGCAATGGATTTGGGCATAAAGCTAATCAATGTAGATCCAAAATGAATGGAAGTAAGCTTGTTCAAAATAATGTCATATGTTACAATTGCAATAGACCAAGAAACATTTCTAAGTTTTGTAGAAGCAAGAATGTGAAGAAGGATAATATATAGTAAATAAGAATGATCCAGTGCAAAAGGTTGAACCGATAGATACAAAGAAAGTGATGAACAAGACCTAGGAAAAGAAGGAAGAGACAAAGGTTAATCCTGATTCTATATTAGCATCTAGTGTAGATTTTTCCTCTGAAAACTAAGTAAAGAGATTTGGATCAAGGGGAGCATTAAAAAAAGATATGTTATCCCTTGCTAGAGAAATGGTGTTGATGCTTCAACATGTGGATAAGAGGTGTAGTTTGACGTAGTTAACCTATTGAAGAATATGTCGGTAAAAAATATCAAGATATGGAAGTTTGTGAATCATTTGGAGGTGACTTTATAATATAATTAGGGTCTAATAGCTTTATTAATCTGAGATTTTAATGTGATTAAGGTTATGGTGAAAGGTTTATAAGTGATTTCATGTTCAAAATAAGTCATTTGTAAATAAGCATTCAAAGTGAAGAGTAGTGAAGAGAAAGGTGAAATCATTCCATAAGTTCTTGTACACAAAACCCTAACTAAAGAAAGATCTAAAGGTATTTACAGTTCTCTTAAATTCCTAAGTTATTAGTAAGCATCTTGAAGTTTTTGTAATGGCTACTCCACAAGTTATTGAGGTCTCAAAATGACCCTGACCTAAATTGAGGAGACATCTTGACAAATCTATGGAGATTGAACTGGATGGTGCATTTTTGAAGAATTTGTATGATGTGTTGTATACCAAGGATGTGAAAATATATATTCATGTGAAGTTGGAAGAGTATGATCACTTTAAGCCGGGTGATGTATGGGTTAAGGAACTCACTGGAGACGATTTCATGCTAAAACTTGAATCCCAAAGCTTGGTGGAGAAGAATCTTGATGTATGAAAAAACTTCCCTAATTTCTACCATGATGATGCATGGGTAAGATATTCCCTAAGCTAAATCCATGACATATTTGTTTGGTTTGATATGCCCCATATGATCATCAAGGAGGCGATTAGGGTTGTCATAGGATTGTGATCAACTGGACCAATTCTGGTGCTAAAGTCTATAAAGAATGAAGTGGTGATGGAGCTAATAGGTGTGAAGTATGACAAGGGAGCATTGATAGTCAAGGATATTAGTGTAGATGAGGGGGACCAACCAAACCAAGGTTCTAGGTCATGGAGAGCTGAGAGCATAGGGCTACCCTAATCTACCTCAATCGTGCAAGTGCTTTAGCTCAAGGATAGAGAATGAAGAGCACTCTTAAGTGCTTTTGTCATTGTGCTAACCCGAGAGTTTGAATGGACCTAAATGAGTAAACCTTTGGAAATCGAATCGTAGCTCTGATAAATCTTTACTCGAGGACAACAGTGCGGGTCAAGGGTAACAACATGATGTGCTAGCATCTCTCTGGTGGTGTTGGCGTTCGTATGACCAAAAAGTGCAAAAGTATAATAAGAATGCCAAAAAACCACTTACTGTTTAGTGAAGAAAGTTTAATGTGCTAACTACGGTGATGATTAGAATGAATAAAATAACTGGGAAAATGATGTAAAAGATGACAAGAATGAAGGTGATGAATATTAACTCATTAAGAGTCGAGTTCACTAGCAAGCTCCACATGAACATGTACCCACACACAACCAAGAGGGGTAAAATTACAAAGTTGTGTAACACTTTATAAAGGAAACAACAAACACTGATCTAGCTTTTAAACTTGAATCACTAAAAAGTGGCATATATGTTTTGAATTTTGAAATGATGTAAACTAGTAAAACATGTATTTTTTAGTATATTTTATGTTTGTATTTTAAAAAAAAATTAAAAAAATATTTTAAACTAGTTTTTAATAAGTTAACACTATAATTTAGTTGATAAAATGATGAAAATTGAAGTTGCATGAAACGCCAAACTTTTTATAGTAAATTTTTTTTTTCTTTCAATTTTTTTGTGTGTATACATAACTTGAAACTTTAGTGCATGGATATATTTGTTTCCAATTTCGATAAATATATATTTTTAAATAAATATTAAAATGTGCATGACTCAAAAAATAGTTGTTTTCATCGAACTTCAACTTTCATATTAAATATTTATCTAAAATGGAAAAAAAATTATACCATCTTGAATAGATTCTTTTATCTAGTGCATCATATTTTTTTTTTTAATAAGTTTTAGTATTTTTGCTTGGCATGGTAATCAACCTAATGTTTTGTGTTGATAACCTACTTTAGTAAAAATAAAAAATAAAATATAAATAATAATTAAACTATTAAAATAAATATATTTTTGAAAACTACACTTATGGATCTACAAAAAGGTATTTTTATATTTAAAAAAAATGTTATTTACAATAGTAGGAGTTATTGAAAATTCAATTCTTTCAAATAATTTTAGTTTTTGTATAAATTGGGCTCAAAGTGGTTCTCCATATATTTTTAGCCAACAATTTTAGTTGAAAAAGTTGTGGAAGTATCTAACTTAGCTAGAATGAATCTTACTAGATCATATGTTTGACATAAAATGATTTTTAGTTAGAAATACTTAAATTTCGTTGCGCTGATAAGTTGGATGAAAGTGTGGCATAGCTTTTTCCATTTACCCAAAGAGGAAAAATGTTGGGGCTATATAGGGGTTTGTCTCAGTCAAACCCCCACTTTGGTGTTTCCACCTCCACGAACAACCAAAATAGCCATGAGATAGAAAGTATGATAAAGAGGGAAATAAAAAAGATACTAAACAATAGCAAATCAAGTGACAGTGTTGTAGAAATGGACAAATGAAATAATATCACCTTCTCAATCAAGGTGCCCTCAAGCACATAAAGGAGGATGCAAGCTTGGTAAGGTCTACGTTGGTGCAACAACAAAGAAGAAGTCTTGCAGGACACCAAGCCACAACTCCAAGGGTGGCAAGAGTGCAACAAGAAGTGGAGAAGATGTGTAGGAGCTCAAGAATTGTCAAGCAAGATCAAACCAACATGTGAAATTGTGAAGAAGATAGAATGAATTGCTAAAGAAATGCTAAAAGAGATGAATTGAAAGTGAAACCAAGCCATTTGAAGATGAAAAGGGAGGGAAAGAGTTGTTCTCAGGTTGGATGGAAGGCACAAAGGCATCATGATTCGTCACTAATGGAGAACGTAACATCTCTATGAATTCCAGAGGCAAGAATCTATTCGGGATGACAATGCACCATGTAGATGTCCACATGTTGTGCGTTCATCCTCGACATAAATTCCCCCATCAACACAAGAAACAAATGCCAAGTGGATGAATTGTAGATAGGTGGTGTAGAATTTCTTAGTTGAATTTGATTTTCTAAGGCAAAGGGATGCAAAAGGGGAATTTGCAACAGGGGTGAAAATATACAACATAGGAAGAATGATGTAACAAATAGAGGAAGTTTTACGATAGAAAAACACTCCTGTATCCAAGAACCTATGAGGGTGACAAGGGTCATCGAATAACACATAATGAAAGAACAAGGGAACACATCACAACACACACACACACCATCTAATCTATAGATAAAGAAGAGGTGCCCCCTAGTCCTCATCAACCAAGAGGTCAGAGTTCTCCCAATCTAGGTCATTATATGGGGAGGGTAGACGTGCCTGCAAGGGTGGAATATCAAGGGGGAACCCTTTGAACCCCCGCAACAAGAGCCTATGAAGAAGGCCCCTAAAGGTTTTCTCCACTTAGTTCTTGTGGGCTGAATGTCAGCGACTTCACAAAATTATTAAAAGGATCGAGACCTTTTCTAGAGAATTAAACATGAACTTGATAGGAGTTCCATGTGTTAACTTAATGAGGGAGGAAGGCAGCACCCGAGATCCACTGCTAGGCTCATTGAATGACCCAGGAGTAGTGACAAACTCTGGGGATGTCAGGGCTTTCTTTGTCACTAAGATGACATAAGCTAATGTAGAGCCACCCTCCGAAGAAGGGGAACCCTTCTTCAGACCCCTATTACTTGCAGGGTCATCCTCCATCTTTTGCTTCATCGGAGGATGTGAGATCCCCACAAATGAAACAAAAGGTGTTGAGAAGGAGGAGAAAAGTATGACAGACACCATCGATGTGTTCTTCATGTTCATGAGTTTTGAGAATGATGGGATGTTCGAAAGGGACATTAGAAGGGGCGTCTCAATTGAAGGAGCAATAAAAACCTGCACCCTCTTCAGGTGAGGAACATTCATGCTCACAGTGGGAGTTGGAAGTAGGAAAGAAGCTGAAGGAACTGAAGTAGAGGGGACAAGAGAGGAGGAAATATTATGGGTTACCGAAGCAGGGGCTATCAACCCCTCCTTTCTTTGTAGAGTGGTTTGCTTAGCAGCTAGAGCCTTTCTCTAATACTTGTGCTCATGTGTAAGGAAATTTTTGTGACACTAGGAGCTAAAGGCTAGAAGTTGAGATGGAAGAGAAGAAGTTCATGTTCGACCATCAGAGTATCCATCATGATTGTTTCTGATAGAGGGAGGGACTCCTAGATGGGAATAAGAGGGAGAGGTTGAGAGGATGATGCAATGATAGTGTGGGGAGTCGGCTCTAATGCCTCAGGGATGAGTCTCTTCCCATTCACTGCCTTGAGCGTAGGAGTAGTAGGAGGCTACGGAGGTCAAGACATAGAGGACTCCTCACAGGGACCCTTAACCTCACTGTATAAAGTGAACCGAGGTACCACGGGTAAGGTAAGAAGGTGAAACACCCGAATCTTGGCTTTCTGCAGGGTGGGCACCATTGGAATTCTCATGCAAAAAAAAGGAGTAGTAACCCAAAGTTCCTCTACAGGGAGAGAGGTAGAAGCAGGACCTTGAGCATGGGAAAGCTTCTCCTTTCCCTTTCAAGAGAAATAGGCAGCTTGCTACTATACCATAGGGGGAGTCATTTTTGGCTGTCCTTTTCCCCTAGTTTTATACTTTACATAGCTCCAGCAAAGTAGGTTTGTTGTAGGAGGAAGTGGACCGACTGGTGTGGGACAAAAATGATCCAAAGAGTAACCCTAATGAGATACCAATGGTTGATACCCAATGTCATGCACAACATGGATGACAACTTTGTGTGAGAATTTTAAACAATTATGAATAATGGAAGTAATCTCATTCATGGAATCCAACCATGAGATGAACAAATTCACTCTGAATAGATCAAAATATAGAATGATGTCAAAATTTGTGTCCACAACCCTAGGTCCTAATAGGATGGAAAGGGTTATGGAGTCATACGAAAAAAGAGAGAGACCATTATGCATACATATAATTGATTTCAGTTTCTCATATTCCTCCCTCCGTAATGAATTTAGACACAATTTCTCTTTTGTAATAACATTCACTCAACTTGCAGGTTTAATTAGGACTCCTGTCATAATGTTTCCATTGAGGTGAGTAGGGATGTATAAGGGAGAGGGCTTGTTATTCAGAGGCAAGTCCAGTGAAGTGCAAATCACATCTAACAAACCAACTGCAGGCTGTGGGGAAGGAGTAGGAGTAAATGAAATCACATTTACATATGCCAAGGCTTTAGGAGAAGCATCAAAAGGGTCAATAATCAAGTTCACAAAGTGAGACAAAAATGGGTTTGTATAAATATGCATCTCGCTATTTTCCTTTGCCATTGAATTACTTGTGTTGTGCTTCTTCCCATTGAGATGGATGGTACCGTCATCGATATGATCCTATATCTCATGACATAGGCACATGCAACACTCTATATCATGCCTATTAACATGATGGTAGTGAAAAAAATCATTCTCATCATACCAATCAGGATAAGGCTCCTTCAAAGGTTGAGGATTTTCCAATGTTATAATCTTATTGGTGCAGGAGCACCCCATAGTTCATCTAGGAAAGTTGTCTAGAAGGTTTTTGATTTGGCAATTTGTCTAGGTCCAAATGTAGCAATATCTTTCTATTTCTTGAGTTTGTGCCTTAGAGGCATTTGAGAACATGTAATTTGTTAGTGAAGTTCATGTGGACCATTTGTTAGATTGATGTTTGGCTACAAGGATGGTTTAAGACCTTGGTAGACCTTTCTAGGTGTTAGAATCTCTAAAATTTTGCAAATAAGGCCTATTGGAAAACACACAAGCGGCCATGGAGTAGTTAGGGTTGATCTTAACTGATTTAGAAACCTATATATAGTATGCCTCGACATGAAAGGAAGGTTGGAAGCTTTTGTATTGGTAAAAATTCATGAATACTAGTGAGGACAGTGATAAAGTTGTATAATTTTCTGTGTTTTATTTTGAATTTGAGTGGTGAGGAGCGATCATGGCACTGTGAGATTGTTATAGCATGTAGTGTAGTGGTATTTCAAGCTTTGTGTGGTAGTATTCAGTTAGTGTGTTCAATTTTCAAGCATTGCATTGTAATTAGTTTGTTTCTTTGAAGTTGCTGTTCTGACTGGCAGATTGTAAATAATGGAGGTTTATTTACATTCCCACTATAGTTTGTGTATGGTCCCTTGGGAACTGTGACTAGGCTCCATGTCTGTAAATAGGATAGGGTTAGGAGTGGTTAGGAGTCAAGGAGTCACTATGAAAGTCTTCTCCTAGGCGAGCTTGACAGTGCTCGACTAGGAAAGATAGGAAGTGCAAAGCACTTGGTTTGCAGGGGTGACCATTCCCTGTCAAATCATGGTGTGGAGAGGTAGATAGATGCCTTGCAAAGACTTGGCATGAAGGAGGAGGCTTCATCAGTCCATTTTAAGGGAGAACAAGCTGACAGTTTGCTGTGTGGTCAGGAAATGGCTTAAAAAAAAGGCGTAATTTGCTAAGTGAAGGGTTATGGTTGTGTATGGTCAGGTGAGGATGAAGACCGCCATAATCTTTGAGGGATGAGCATAAGGACCAATAATCCAAAGAAAAACTTATGTGTTCCTTAGAGAATTTAGGAGAACTAACCCGTTTGCTCAGAGAAGAAGACCTAATTGGAAAGCCTAGAACTAGTGGACTAAAAACCTAGATGAGGGTTTGGTGAGAGTGATGGACAAAGGAAGTAAGGTGGATCCTTTAGAACCAAGTTGTGATGGTTTGAACTAGTTGGAAGCACCCCCACACCCCTGCAAAGAGCAAATTAAGTGTTGAGATTAGGTTATCCTTTAGGGAAGATTAAGGGCTAAGGAAGAGTTAGAGGCATTGCACCAAGTTTGACTTGGTAGGTTGAATTGTCATGATAGTGGGGTTGGAAAGGTGAACCAGGGGAACCTAAACAAGAATTAGGTCCTATAGGTTAAGTTGGTGGAGTGTGACACCATAAGGATCTTCCAAGTGAGACCCAGAGCATGGAACAATGATTGTTCCATCCAACCCTACCCTATCAGATTGGTATTAGGGCAAGTTAAAGATTTGGGATAGAATCTTATATGTTAGACCTTGAATCTAGTGGTTCCACAACCATGGTGACAAACATTGAGTTGGAAAAGAAGGTCAAAGATCAGGAGGAAGATAATAGGAGGTTGAGAGAAAGATGAGCACAACTTGAGCAAGCATTGAGCAATGTGCAAATCAAGGCCGATGAGGTCAATGATAGATTGGAGGGCAGGGTACCAAATAGTGAAGAGGTTGCAGAGGAAGACAAGACCCCTGAAACTGACCCTATTCTGCAAGATGAGCCTTTCTTGAAGGCATTGAAAGCTTTGAGTGGGAAAGCACTTGAAGGCATACGACTGTTTAGTGGCAAATTGGAAGTTGATCTAGTCATGGATTGGATAGAAGGCATGGAGAACCATTTTGAATGTGATGGAGTCACTGAAGCACAAAAGGTGAAGGTGGCCAAATCAAGATTGAGAGGATCTACCTTGACATGGTGGAAATTCATTCAGATAGAGAGGGAAAAGGAAGGCAAGAAGCCTATTTCAACTTGGAAGGGTATGGTGGCAAAAGTGAGAGAAGCATACATACCGGATGATTATGAGATTTAGTTACATAAGAAAAGACAAAGCTTGAGGCAAAGAGACCAAGATGTGAACACTTATACTAAGGAGTTTCAAAAACTTTGTATGAGGTCTAATGTCTCAGAAGATGAAAGTCTCAAGGTGGCTAGGTATCTTAATGGCTTGAAGTGGAACATTCATGAAGAGATGACTCTTCTAAGTCCTAAGATAGTACACCAATATTACCAATTAGCTATTAAGATTGAGGAAAGAAGCAAGAGGAAACATGATTAGGCTTCTAAGAGTAGAGGCAAAGGAAAAGATCAAAGAGATCAAAGAGGACATAGAGGTGGCTACCAAGGTAGAGGAAATGAGCAAAGAAACCAAGGAGAGTCTAAACTCACAGAACATGGAAGTGAAACATCTTCTAGAGGAGGTTCTGGAAGAGGTAGAGGATCTCAAGGAGGATCAAATAGAGGAAGAGGAGCAAGCAGGAGCAATTCATACTTTGCTAATATGAAGTGTTACCATTGTGGTCAAATAGGCCATCCAGCTTATAGGTTCCCGGAGAAAGCATCTTCATCAAATACTGAGAAGAGAGTGGCATATGCTCAAGAGGACACCATGAGTACTAAATCACCAGAGGTCAGTCACATTGAATCAGAAATGGGGGAGAACTTGATATTTAGGAGAGTTTTGATCAAACAATCGGTTAAGGAAGAGCCAAAACAAAGAAGAGCTTTATTTAGAGTGAGATGCAATTTTTTTGGGAAAGTATGTAAGGTTCTTGTGGATTCAGGTTCAACAGATAACATCATCTCAGAAGAGGCAGTAAGGAAGTTGAAATTGGAGAAGGTACCCCACAATAACCCTTACAAAGTAACATGGTTAAACAAAGGGCAGAGTGTTCTAGTCAATGAGCAAGTAACAGTGGAGTTTTCCATTGGAGGGTACAAGGATAAATTGATTTGTGATGTGTTACCCATGGATGCATGCCATCTACTATTGGGCAGACCATGGCCATATGATAGAAGTGACATGTATGATGGGAAAGAGAACACCATTTCTTTTTAAAAGGATGGGAAGACATTTAAATTATAGTCACTGTCAGATGAGGAAGAAGGACAGTTAAAGACACCTAATATCTTATTGAGCAGTGGTAAAGAGTTCATTAACAACCTACATCAAGAAGGTGAAGGATATGTGGTCATGGTGCAACCCAAGGAAGAGGACAAGACTGAGAAAATAGTCATACCTAGAGCAGTCCAAAAGTTGCTTGAGGAGTATAAAGACATAGTGAGTGATGGTGCCCTACAACTTTACCTCCAAAGAGAGCCATTAGTCATCAGATTGACTTCATACCAGGGGCTTCATTGCCAAATAAAGCATCTTATAAGCTTACACAGGATCAGAATCTAGAGGTAGCTAGACAAGCACAGGAGTTATTGGATCAAGGATCGATTAGGAAGAGTATCAGCCCATGTGCAGTACCAATGGTCTTAGCAACCAAGAAAGGAGGCAAGTGGAGATTATGCACTGATTCTAGAGCAATAAATAGAATCACAATCAGGTGTAGGTTCCCTATCCCTAGGATTGAAGACTTGATGGATTGTCTTGGAGGAGCTCAGTACTTTACCAAGTTGGATCTCAAGAGTGGATACCATTAGATCAGAATCAAGGATGGAGATTAGTGGAAGACAACATTTAAGACAATTGATGGGTTGTATGAGTGGAGAGTTATGCCATTTGGCCTCTCTAATGACCCTAGCACATTCATGAGGCTTATGAATGAAGTGATCAAAGACTTTACAGGGATATTTGTGGTGGTATATCTTGATGATATACTTATCTTTAGCAAGACAGAAGAGAACACCTAAAGCATGTGGAGTTGGTTCTTAGAAGATTGCAAGAGGAGAAGTTAGCCATCAACCTAGAGAAGTGTGAGTTCTTTAAACAAGAGCTTGTGTATTTGGGGTTTGTACTATCCCAAGGATCTTTGAAGATGGATCCAAGCAAGGTGGAGGCTATCCTAAATTGGCCTACACCAACCACAGGGACAGAGGTAAGAAGTTTTCATGGTTTGGCTCAATTTTATAGAAAATTCATAAGGAACTTTAGTGGCATATGTGCACCAGTCCTAGATACAATCAAAGGTGGTTTAAAGACTAAGTTTAAGTGGACTGAAGAAGCTGAGAAAGGTTTTGAGAATCTGAAACAAGAAGTGGCAACTCAACCTATTCTCTTATTACCTAGCTTTGACAAGTTGTTTACTGTGGAATGCGATGCTAGTGGAGTTGTAGTAGGAGGAGTGCTAAGTCAAGAAGGCAGGCCTATAGCTTTCTTCAGTGAAAAGCTCAATGAAGCTAAGAAGAAGTATTCTACCTATGACCTAGAAATTTATGCTTTAGTTCAGTCACTTAGGAAGTGGAGGCATTACCTTCTACCCAAGGAGTTTGTGGTCTTTACTAACAATCAGGCACTTAGCTATATCAACACTCAAGAGAAGTTGAGCAATAGACATTTGAAATGGATGGAGTACATCCAAGCTTTTACTTTCACCATCAAGCACAAGAAGGGACAGTTGAATAAGGTAGTAGATGCACTAAGCAGGAGATTGCTGATAGTGCAAGAGATACAAATCAAGAGCATTGGAATAGAGAGTTTCAAGGATCTCTATGGGGAAGATGAAGACTTTTTGGAGGCCTACAAGGTATGTTCTGACTTTGGGAATCATTTTCATAGCCAATACTTAGAGTATAGATTGCAAAGTGGATTTTTATTTAAAGGGAATCAGTTATGTGTTCCAAAAGGATCAATGAGAGAAAACCTCATCCAGGAAAAGCATAATGGTAGTATTAGTGGACATTTTGGCATCAACAAGACATTGGAACTAGTGCAAAGGTTCTACTATTGGCCTAAGTTGTCAAGGGATGTCAGGAGGTATGTGGAGAAATGTGTATAGTGTATGAAAGCTAAGGGAGGAGCTAGTAATGCTGGTCTATATCAACCCCTACCTATTCCTAATAGACCATGGGAGTGTGTTAGCATGGAATTTGTGGTAGGACTCCCTAAGACCAAGACAGGGTTTGATAGTGTCTATGTCGTGGTGGATAGATTCAGCAAGATGAGTCACTTTATCCCTTGCAAGACCACTCATGATGCTAGCTATATTGCTCACCTTTTCTTCAAGGAAATTGTAAGGATCCATGGATTGCCATTGAGAATTGTCTCAGACAGGGATGTGAAGTTCATGAGTCAGTTTTGGAAGACTCTATGGAGCAGATTAGGTACCAGCTTGTCTTTTGGATCAGCTTACCATCCTCAGACTAATGGACAAACAGAGGTGGTTAACAGGGTGTTAGGTAACCTTCTAAGATGCCTAACCAAAGAGTATGGATAGACATGGGACATGGTTATCTCACACGCTGAGTATGCATATAATGACAGTGTGAACTGGACCACAGGGAAGAGTCCTTTTGAAATTGTGTATGGAATGCACTGAAGAGGTATATGTGAGCTCAGGGATCTAGGAGCTATGGAACATAGGAGTGGACATGCAGAGGAATTCACTCAGACCATGAAGGAGATTCAGGAGCAGGTAAAGAAGACAGTCATCTCGGCTACACAAAAGTTGAAGGATAAGGTAGATTTGTCAAGAAAGGATTTGCAATTTACAGTAGGAGACTATGTCATGGTCCACCTCAACGAATCTAGGTTGTAGAAGGGTACATCAACCAAATTGCAGATGAAAAGAGTGGGACCATGCAAGGTGTTAGCCAAGTATGGGAAGAATGCATACAAGGTGGAGTTACTTGCAGATTTGGGGATTTCACCAGTGTTCAATGTAGCTGATTTGATCAAGTATAAGGGATCAGTCAGTGACATGGATCAAAATAGCAGGGACATCTTCAAGGATGTAAGCAACATAGCCTTACCTACTCCAGACAAGCTACAAGCAGAGAGGATCTTGGAGTCAAGGGTGAAGAAATCTACAAGGCACAAAGTGTACATGGAGCATCTTATCAAATGGAAGAACAAACATGAATCTGAGGCTATATGGGTGGATGAAGCTTAGTTTAAGAAGCAGGGCATTGATGTGTCTCTAATCTCTCCCCACATTCCTTAATGTCTGTGCAGAGGGGGAGAATGGTGCAAGAGCACCCCATAGTTCATCTAGGAAAGTTGTCTAGAAGGTTTTTGATTTGGCAATTTGTCTAGGTCCAAATGTAGCAATCTCTTTCTATTTCTTGAGTTTGTACCTTAGAGGCATTTGAGAACATGTAATGTGTTAGTGAAGGTCATGTGGACCATTTGTTAGATTGAGGTTTGGCTACAAGGATGGTTTAAGACCTTGGTAGACCTTTCTAGGTGTTAGAATCTCTAAAATTTTGCAAATAAGGCCTATTGGAAAACACACAAGCGGCCATGGAGTAGTTAGGGTCGATTTTAGCTGATTTAGAAACCTATGTATAGTATGCCTTGACCTGAAAGGAAGGTTGGAAGCTTTTGTATTGGTAAAAATTCATGAATACCAGTGAGGACAGTGATAAAGTTGTATAATTTTTTGTGTTTTATTTTGAATTTGAGTGGTGAGGAGCGATCATGGCACTGTGAGATTGTTATAGCATGTAGTGTAGTGGTATTTGAAGCTTTGTGTGGTAGCATTTAGTTAGTGTGTTCAATTTTCAAGCATTGCATTGTAATTAGTTTGTTTCTTTGAAGTTGTTGTTCTGACTGGCAGATTGTAAATAATGGAGGTTTAGTTACATTCCCACTATACTTTGTGTACAAGCCCTTGGGAACTATGACTAGGCTCCATGTATATAAATAGGATAGGGTTAGGAGTGGTTAGGAGTCAAGGAGACACTATGAAAGTCTTCTCCTAGGCGAGCTTGACAGTGCTCGGCTAGGAAAGACAAGAAGTGCAAAGCACTTGGTTTGTAGGGGTGACCATTCCCTGTCAAGTCATGGTGTGGAGAGGTAGATAGATGCCTTGCAAAGACTTGGCATGAAGGAGGAGGCTTCATCAGCCCATTTTAAGGGAGAACAAGCTGACAGTTTGTTGTGTGGTCAGGAAATGGCTTAAAAAAAAGGCATAATTTGCTAAGTGAAGGGTTATGGCTGTGTACGGTCAAGTGAGGATGAAGACCTCTAGAATATTTGAGGGATGGGCATAAGGACCAAGAATCCAAAGAAAAACTTATGTGTTCCTTGGAGAATTTAGGAGAACTAACCCGTTTTCTCGGAGAAGAAGACCTAATTGGAAAGCCTAGAACTAGTGGACTAAAACCCTAGATGAGGGTTTGGTGAGAGCGATGGACAAAGGAAGGAAGGTGGATCCTTTAGAACCAAGTTGTGATGGTGTGAACCAGTTGGAAGCACCCCCACATCCCTGCAAAGATCAAATTGAGTGTTGAGATTAGGTTAGACTTTAGGGAAGATTAACAGCTAAGGAAGAGTTAGAGGCATTGTACCAAGTTTGACTTGGTAGGTTGAATTGTCATGATAGTGGGGTTGGCAAGGTGAACCAGGGGAACCTAAAAAAGAATTAGGTCCTATAGGTTAAGGTGGTGGAGTGTGACACCATAAGGATCTTCCAAGTGAGACCCAGAGCATGGAATAGTGATTGTTCCATCCAACCCTACCCTATCACTTATCCTTCAATAAATTTTGTAGAATGGAAGAGTAAGATTCAACTAGTTTTGTAAACTTTCTGTTGCACTTGAGGCCATGATCATTAGTCGTGGAAACTACATTTTCAATAGCCTTACCTTTTCCTAAAATAGACACAATATATTTTCCTTCAGAATGGGAGCATAAGGAGGATCCCCTGAATTGAACAACCATTTGCTGTTACTCTAGCAATGCAACACACAAATGTGCGAAAGAAGGTATTTCATTAAGGAAAAATTATCCTACTTGGCTCATTGTAGGTTTCCTATGAATACCTTCTGCATGTCAGAGTCAAGAAACGGGTACAAAATTTATGAAAAGAGCGCTTGGTATCACGCGATCAAATTAGTTATCTTCTCATGTTCTCTCTGCTTACATAAGACAAGATCTGAGAAGGTCATCTTTGGACCGATGTTAGCTTGGAATTGACATAGGAACTAATTGATGAGCTGATCAAATGACAAAATAAAATTATCGAGGAAGGAACAATACCATTGGAGTGTTGTATCCTTGAGTGATCAAGGGAAGATTTTAGCCATTAGAGCATGGTGGTGAAAAGAATCTGTGCACATGGCATTAAAAGCTGATACTTTTGTCTGTGGATCTCCCTTACCACCATAATTTTTGAACTTAAGAATCTCCATTCCCTAAGGGAAAGGAGTGCTCAAAATTATCACTAAAAAATAAACTATGTCAAAAAAAGGGTTGGAAGATAGGCTAGGTGGAGGCTTGGGAGACGGGTTTTGCATCTGACCCATATTTTGTAGGAGAGCGTTCAAAATAGGATCTTGAGATGAAAAAGATCCAATGGAACCTCCACCAGAACCACCTCTGAAACAACATTTGGAGCCACCACCAGAGCCACCATTGGAACCACCCTTGTGGACCCCACTAGAGCTGCCACCAAAGCCTCCACTAGAGTCACCATCGCTAGCATTGCTACCACTACAGAAACTGCCACCACCACTCATTCCACCAGAGCCCCAACCACTAGGGGTAGTAGGAGGGGTGAAATTAAAACCAAGGGATTTTCTACTCACCTTGATCATGGGGGATTGCTGAGGAGCAAAGGAAACACTGATTAAGGGGCCTATTTTAGCCATGCACACATAAATGGTGGGCATTGATATGCTTATTTGTCTTTCACAGGTGTCGAGCACTGCCTCTCGTGTAGTGCTCAATCTACTGTTAAATGAAGGGATGCATGTTTTAGCTAGATTGGTGAGGCCTCGCAAGACTTCTATTCTTGTTTGATCCTTTCCTAGAACATGTATCTCACCTCGTTAACAATCCTAGAGGCTCTTGTTATATTTGGAGCTTTTTCCAAGTGATTCTCTAGATCTAACATCCTGCCATCTAACGCTTGAAGGTTTTCTGAAAGAATGTGTACATGATCATCCTCATCTACTTACAAGGTGTTAGGGGATGTCGAAGGAGTGGGCACATGATCAATCTCGTCAATGAAACCCACCTCATCTATAAAACTTGTGGTAAAACTAGTAGCAAAACTAGAAGTGGCCTTCATCTATTCCATTTGTAGGTGTCGTACACTCCTAAAAATGTGCCTAGAGGTCATATACTAGGTTATTGTAAGAGAGGGGGACCACCCACTATAAGGCTCCAGGTCACAAAAGTCCAAGAGCGGAAAGGCTGACCTAACTTACCTTAGTTCAAAGGAAGGTTAGGATAGAAAGTATGAGAATGATGAAGACTATGTGTCCTTCGATCACTCTATAATCCTTGGAATTGAAGGGCTGCTAGACGAGTTGCTTTCAAGAGTTAACTCTGCGTCATAGGTAGCTCTCTATCCGAGGACAAAAGTGAGGGTCTAGGATGATAGCGTGACATGCTGGTGTCTCATAGGTGCGCTTGTGTTCATACAACTAGAAAACCAGAGAAAAGAGATTGGAATCCCGAGAAAGGATTGATAGTCTAGTTTAGTAGTTTCAGGAAGTAAAGAAGAAGACTAAGAAAAGAGAAAGGTAAATACGGATATGATAAAAGAAGTATATTACTATGAGGGTGACGAAGACAACTTTGTAGAACAATCCTCTCGCTAGCTTGCTTTGATATCTCTCCACCTACACACAACAAAGAGGGAAAGTGTTGGAGTTGTTTATGAGCCTACCTCAGTCAAACCCCCGTCTTGGTGTTTCCACCTCCATGGACAACCAAGTTTTCAATGATAGAAATAATGATAAAGGAAGGAAATGCAAGCTACGTATGCAAGAAACACTACAAAATAGTATGTGCTTACTCAGCCCAATACAATAGAGGAGATGAGAGGAGCTTACCACCTCCCTCCACAACACTCAAGGCTTGTGGAAGAGTGAATGAGATTCACTCAAGCCTCTTTTGTCGTGGTGTATGTCCTACATTCGCACTATCAGAGTGATGGAGTGGTAGATTGCTGCAATGGTGTGACGAATGCTGCTACAAAGCTTGAATGAATGTTCGAAAGAGTGGAGAAAATGTGAAGTTATGAACTCAAGATCTCAAAAAACTCTCCTTGAATGGATGGAATGTTCAAGAATATGAAGGAGAAGATGAAAAACAACCATATTCGAGTTGGCCAGTCGAAGAGGGATGTTACTCTTTGACTTACAATCTAAAATGTAATGTCTCTACAAACACCAACTACAAGAATCTGCTAGGGATGTAAGCACACCATGCAAATGTCTACACACCACGTAGGCATCCCCAATAGAAACACCCCCACTGACACACAAATAGGGCGCTAATTGGAATGCAAGCAATGGGCTTAAGTGGAATTAAACCTCCGCTTTCAATTTTCTAAAGTGTAAAGGGGTGAAAGGGGAATTTGTGTTAGGGGTGCAAATTCATGCTCATACATGTTGCCTCCACTTTAGTGAGCATGAGTATAGATGAGTGCTTTAGTAAAGTAGAGTAGTTGGAAAGTAACAGATTAAGAGATGTATACCTGAACCGACGAGAAAGAAGAGCACGGTTTGGTGAACTCAAAAGTGTAGGAAATGACTTCATAGTTCCGTAGAACCACAAAGTTGAAGTATGAAAGATGCCTCATAGGCTCACATTCCTGCAAGGGGGGTATACTTCAAGAACTCTCACATGAAGGAAACCAAGAAAAAGACCTTACAGACTCACAGACTTGCAAGGAAGGTATCCCCCAAGAACTCTCACATGAGGGAGACCGAGAAAAGGGGACTCCATAGAGTCAGAGATGGTGATATGTTTACCCACAGATAGAACACATCATGAATGGACAGTCATGCATACCATCACTAAGTTGCAAGGCTTTCAAAGGGGTCCCTCGAGAACCCTTCAAAAGGAAGGAGGGTCCACTCAATGGACGTATTGTTTGAAAAGTGAGGTCTAGTCGGGCTGCCCCCAAGCTATACGCCATAGAATTTGTGAAGAGTTTTCGAAGGGGTCCCTCGGGAACCCAACGTGAAAGGGAGGGGTCCACTCAAGGGACACACTATTCAAAAGTGACCATCTTCCTTCTCAAATCGACTCGTCACCAAGGAATCCTAAGACCGTTCCCGCTTCAGAGGAGGATTCTCAAGTCCTTTCTTTACAAACTCATGATGAAGGAAACATGTTTCGTTAGGATTTCAGGTTGAGAATGCGGTTCTAACAAAGAAGTGTGTGAAGGGTCTTCAAGAAAAGATTCATTTGGAAATGAATGCATTTTCAAAAGAACAAGTAATGTAGAAGAGGCATTGTCTCACATGAAAGGGACAACTCAAGCAAAGATGAGAGAAAGATAAAGAGAAATTAAAAGAAATTAGATCAAACAGAAAGGGCATGGGGTCAGATCTTCCTTTAAGTATATATGTTAGGTAACCGCAGCAAGAGTTGAAAGATCATCAATCTTGAACCAGATCAAGAAGAATGCACAAAAGACAAAGTAAAAGTAAAAAAATGGGTCAACATGGAAGGAGGCCTAAATGGTCCTGATGCTTTGCATCGTCCCCAATTTGCTAAAAGTCAATCACAAACATGGAAGAATAGAGGTACATATAGAGGAAGGTTTACAACATAAACACCACACCTGTATTCAAGCACCAACATGGGTGATGAGGGTCATCCAGGCACATGTAGCACGATTATGTGGGAACACATCACAACACACACACATTTAATCTAGAGATCAAGAAGAGGGTCTCCCTCTAACACTGCTCAACCAAGAGGTCGTCAACTTCCCACTCTAGATCATCAAAGGGGGAAGGATGACGAGCCTAAAATGGTGTAATGTTAAGGGGAGGAGCTTCTGATTCTCCCACAAGGGCCAAGGTAGAGGGACCTATGAGGTCTCCATCACTCAAATCTTGTGGATCCAAGGTCAACGAGATTGCAAAAATCATTGACAAGGTCGGAACTTCATCCACCAAGTTAAACATGCATTTAATAGGATTGCCATGCTTCACTTTGGTGGATAGAGGAGTTTGCACCCAAGGCTCACCACTGGGCTCACCGAGAGACTCGAGAGTGATGAAAAAATCGAGGGAGGCCAAGATTGGTTCCATTACTAGGACAGAACAAGTCAACTTGGGGCCACCTTTTAGAGAAGGTGGGCTCTTCTTATGTCCTCCATTTCTAGAGGGGCCACACTCTACCTTCTTCTTCATTGGAGGAGGTGAACTCCCCATAAAAGAAACAAGGAGGGTCGAGGGAGAAAAGGAAAGAACCACAGTGGACACAACTAAAGTGCTCACCATATCCACATGCTTTGGGAAAGGTAAGACATCCTGGATGAAAGTCAACAAGGGTGGCTCTGCCAAAGGAGAGATGAACACTTGCACCCTTCCAAGCACATGTGTGCTCATAGCGGGATCCAAAAGAGATTCAGAGATGGAAGGAGGAAAAGAGGAGGATGCAGTAGGAGGTGTAACCTTCTCTCATTTTTTAAGGAGGCTTGCTCAACTAAGAGAGCCTTTCGTCGAAACTTATGCTCATGCACAAGGTGGTTTCTATGACTCTTGGAACCAGAAGTCAAAACCTGCGAAGGGATGAACGGATTCTGCTTAGCCATGGGAGTGTTCTCCACAGCTATTTCCAACAGAAGGGTAGACTCCTAAATGGGAGAAGGAGGGGCAGGTTTAGAAACAGTGGGAGGAGTTGACTCTACCACTTTAGGAGTGGAACCTTTCCCATTCGGGGGAATAGGAAGAGGTCGAGGGGAAAACCCTCTCCATGAACCTTTCCTTCTACCATACAAATAGTACCAGGGTTTTGGGGACTTGTTAGGGAGATCTGATATCTTGACCTTCAGCTTTATCCAAGGAGGCATCATCAGACTCAACGGGTAGAACCCGGGCTTGTTCATCCAGTACTTCTTGCAAGAAAGGGGAGTAGGTGAGTCAGCTTGAGAGGGAGTAAGATTTTCCTTTCCTTTTCAGGAAGAGGAGGTAGGTAGCTGCTCTACTATGGGGAGGGTCAACTTTGGCTGCCCTTTGCCCCCAGTTTTGTACTTCACATAGTTCTTGTAAATTAGGTCCTTTTTTCTGTGGGAGCAAACCAACTAGAGTGGGCCAAAAGTGATCCAACAAGTATCCTCCACGGGATACCACAGGCTAATATCTAGTGTCATGCACTATGTGTAGGACACCTTCATGGGAAAACTTCAGGCATCTATGAATCACAGAGGTGATCCCATTCATGGATGCTAGCCAAGGTATGCCTAGCTTCACTCTGAATAGGTTTGACTTGGGGATGACATCAAAGACTGTGTCTACACTCTTAGGTCCAACTAGGACAGACAACGTTATCGATCCATAAGGTTTAAGAGAAAGTCTGTCATGTGTACAGATGATGGAGTTTTTTTTTTCTTAGTCCTCCCTTTGTAGGGAGTTCAAGAGTAATGTCTCCTTCAAGATGACATTCACTCTACTCACGGGGTCGACAAAGACCCCTGTCACAATGTTGCCATTGAGGCGAGTAGGAATGTAGAGTGGAGAAGGTTTACCATTTTCTAGCACATCTTGTGAAGTAAATGTTATATCCAATGAACTGATCTCAAGGCAGGGAGAGGGAGTAACAGTAACCACGTTAACATACGCCTTAGGGTGAGAGGTAGAATCAACGGGATCGATAATCATGTTGGCAGAATATGATGGAAATGGGTCTGTGTATATTTGCAATTCACTATTAGCTTTCGCCACTAATTTGTTCATTTTTTTCTTACCTCCATCAAGATAGATACTACCATCCTCGATGTGATCCTGTATCTCATGATGCAAGTGCATACATCGTTTGGTATCATGTCTATTAACTCGATGGTACTAACAATAAGTATTCTCTTCATACCAGCTAGGGTATGGTAACTATGGTTCTCTAACTAGTTTAGGAGGTGGCAGGGTAAGGATCTTATCCTTCACCAACTTCTGCAAGATGGAAGAATAAGATTCCGATAACTTTGTAAACTTTCGGTCACATCTAAGGCCGTTGTTATCCACAGTAGCTACTACATTCACAAAAAAATTACCTCTTCCTGAGATCGATATGATAGATCTTCCTTCAGAATGAGAGCATGAGGGAGGACCCCCAAACTGAACCATTGTTTGCTGGTACTCTCGTAAAGCCGCACACAATTGGAGCTCTAGTAATGCTTTTGACAACATAGATTACTAGTCCATTGCAATGTATGTAAAGTGGAATGCAAAATAAGGATACTCCATGAGGGTGAACTTCTCTTGCCAAGGCCTTTCTAAGTTCCCTAAGAAGACCTTCTGTACATCAGAATTGGGTAATGAATACGAGATCTATGAGAAGAGTGCTTGCTACAGTGCTATAAAGTCTATAATCTTTTTATTATCCCCTTGTTTGCATCTAACAAGGTATGATAAATTCATCTTTGGTTCAATAATGGATTGGAACTGATTCACAAGATGATCGAATGTGAAGATGGAATTATCGGGCAAAGAACAGTACCAGTCCAGTGTTGTATCTTTGAGGGATTGGGGAAATAGTTTGGCCATCAATGTATCGTGATGGAAAATGTTTGTGCATAAGGCATTAAAGGTAGACACATGTGTTTGTGGATCCCCTATACTGCTATATTTCTCAAATTTGGGAATCTCCATCCCTTGCAAGAAATGAGTGTTTCAGATTGCAACCGACAACGAGCTGTTTCAGAAGAAAGGTTGGAAGATAGGCTGGGCTGAGCCCTGGGAAAGGTTTTCCAATTGATTCTATATCTTCCCCATATTCTAAAGAAGGGTATTCAGAATAGGGTCATTGGAAGACATAGGACCACTGGAACCATTGCCAGAGCCACCACCGTGACCACTACCATGACTACCGCTAGAGCCACCACCAATATCGCTACCACCACTGTGACCACCGCCAGAGCCACCAATAGTGTGACTTCCACCAGAGCCACCATTGGAGCCGAACCCATCATCGTGACTTCCACTAGCACTGCCTCCACCAATTCCACCCCCACTTCTGAAGTTTCCACTGCCAAATCTTGTGCCCATCATTCTACCAAATCCTCCACCAATAGAGGCAGAAAAAGGGTGAAGTAAAAACCCAAAGGGTTCCTTCTTACTTTGATGGTCTCTAAACTTTCAGAAGTAGTGGTTATATTGACCGACGGGACTGTGTCAGCCATATACATAGATATAGGAGGCATCAACATCTCTAGTGGCCTCTTGTGTTCCTCGAAGAGGAAACCTCATATCATGCAACCAAGGTTCAGCCAAAACAGTGAGACTAGCTAAGAGTTCTACACTTATCCGATCTTTTTCCACCATATATCTTATGTCACCGATCACCTTAGTAGCCCTAGCCAACTTCGAGTTGTCTTCCAAGTGCTTTTCCAATGCACCTAACCCTTTACAGAGGCTAACGACATACTTAGAAGGGATACAAATGGTCTCATGCTCATCTATGAATGAAGAGGTCAACGATGCATGAGGAGTATGGATGCAGCCAGTCTCATGAAGAAATCTAGATTCACTTCACAATACATGCTCCTATGCGGACATACCAACTATAGAACCAGAGAAAAGGCTTGTAGTGAACCTAGAGGAGACCTTCGTCTTGTCCATCGGAAGGTGTTGCAGACTTCTTCTAAAAATATTCCCAAAGGTCGTAGACTGGGTTGTGAAGCTCATAAACTTTCACAACACACCAGGGTACAATAACCAAGAGGTATATAAGAAATTTTTTTGGATGCCGACAAATGGATAAACGTTGGTTCACGTCGAGTTCACCAAAAATTTAAGAGAGGGGGACCACCCACTGCAAGGCCCTATGTCACGAAAGGCCAAGAGTGGAAAGGCTTCCCTAACTTACCTCAGTTTAAAGGAAGGTTAGGATAGAAAGGAGGAGAATGATGAAGACTATGTGTCCTTTAATCACTTTGCAATCCTGGGAACTGAAGGGGGACTAGATGAGTCACTTTCAAGAGTTAACTCTACGTCATAGGTAGCTCTCTGTCTGAGGACAGAAGCATGGGTCTGGGATGACAGTGCGACGCGTTGGCGTCTCACAAGTGCGCTTGCATCTGTACGACCAGAAAACTAGAGAAACGAGGTTGGAATTCCGAGAAAGGATTGACAGTCTAGTCTAGTAGTTTTGGGAAGTAAATAATAAGACTAAGAAAAAAGGAAGGTAAATACAGATATGATAAAATAAGTATATTACCACGAGGGTGACAAAGACAAATTCTTAGAACAATCCTCTAGCCAGCTTGCTTCGAGATCTCTCCACCTAAACACAACAAAGAGGGAAAGTGTTGGGGTTGTTTATGGGCCTTCCTGAGTCAGACCGTTATCTTGGTCTTTCCACCTCCACAAACAACCAAGTTTGTAATGATAGAAATTACAATAAAGGAAGGAAATACAAGCTACGTATGCAAGAAACACTACAAAATAGTATATGCTTACTCAACTCAATACGATAGAGGAGATGAGAGGAGCTTACCACCTCCCTCCAAAGCGCTCAAGGCTTGTGGAGGAGTGAATGAGAGGAACTCAAGCCTCTTCTATCATGGTGTATGTCCTACGCTCGCACTATTGGAGTGATGGAGTGGTAGATTGCTGTAATGGAGTGAATAATGCTACTACAAAGCTTGAATGAATGTTCAAAAGAGTGGATAAAATATGAAATGATAAACTCAATATCTCACAAAAATCTCCTTGAATGGATGGAATGATCAAGAATATGAAAGAGAAGATGAAAAACTGCCATATTCGGGTCGGCCAGCCAAAGTGGGATGTTACTCTTTGACTTCCAATAGAAAATGTAACATCTCTGAAAACTCCAGCCTCAGGAATCTACCAGGGATGTAAGCGCGCTACTCAGATGTTTATGCACCACGCGGGCATCCCCGACAGAAATGCCCCCACTAACACACAAACAAGGTGCCAAGTGGAATGTAAGCAACAGGTTTAAGTGGAATTAAACCTCCACTTTTAGTTTTCTAAAGTGTAAAGGGGGGAAAGGGGAATTTGTGTTAGGGGTGAAAATTCATGCTCATACAGTTATGATACTCATGAAATCTCATAATATTTAAGTCTACAATAGTCACCGAGTACGAGAGAAGAAGTCTCAACACAAAAAAATGGATAGACATTATTTATGTCAGGTTCACTAAAATTCAGAGGAGGGGAACCAACCACACTAAGGCTCTAGGTCATGGAGAGCCGAGAGTAGAGAGCTGCCCTAATCTACCTCAACCGTATAGGTGTTTTAGCTTAAGGATAGAGAATGAAGAGCACTCTCAAGTGCTTTTGTCAATCTACTAACCCGAGAGTTTGAATGGAGCTAAACGAGCAGGCCTATGGAACCTGAACCATACCTTCAACAACTCTCTGCCCAAGGAACCTTAGGTTAGGGATGAATGTGTGGTGCGAGCAAGCATCTATTTGGGGACGTTGGTGTCCGTATGGCTAGAAAGTGCAAAACTACAATAAGAATACCAAAAAAAAACTAACGAATTAGCGAACAAAGTTTAATGTGCTAACTAAGGTGATAATTAGAATGACTAAAATAACTAGAAAAATGATGTAAAAGATGACAAGGATTCATGAAGGTGATGAATATTAATTCATGAGGAGTCCAGTTTGCCAACAAGCTCCACATGAATGTGTACCTACACATAGCCAAGAGAGGAAAACTATTGGGGTTGTAGAGGGGCTTGCCTTAGTCAAACTCCCACTTTGGTGTTTCCACCTCCATAGACAACCAGAATAGCCATGAGATAGAAAGTATGATAAAGAGGGAAATAGAAAAGATACTAAATTATAGCAATAACTCTATGCTACGTAAATCAAGTGAAAATTCTATAGAAATGGAGAAATGAAATAGTATCACCTTCTCAATAAAGGTGCCCTCAAGCACGTAGAGGAGGATGCAAGCTTGGTAAGGTCTATGCTGCTGCAACAATGAAGAAGTAGTCTTGGAGGACACCAAGCCACATCTCCAAGGGTGGAAAGAGTGTAGAAAAAATTGGAAATGTGTAGGAGCTCAATAATTGTCAAGCAAGATCAAACTAGCATGTGAAATTGTGAAGAAGATAGAATGAATTTCTAAAGAGATCTACTAAAAGAGATGAAGTGAAAGTGAAACCAAGCCATTTGAAGATGAAAAGGGAGGGAAAGAGCCATTCTTGAGTCAGTTAGAAGGTGTAGAGGCATTACACTTTGTCTCCAATGGAGAATGTAATGTCTCTACGAATTCCAGAGGCAAGAATCTATTAGGGACAATAATGTGTGCGTCACGCAAATGCTCACATTCCGCACACGCATCCATGACATAAATTCCACCACCAACATAAAAAAAAAGTGCCAAGTGGATGGATTGCAAATAGGTGATGTGAAATTTTTTAATCAGATTTTATTTTGTAAGGTGGGGGGATGAAAAAGGGGAATGTTCAAGAGAGGTGCAAATTCCCTCCTATATAATTAGAAACTCGATAGTCAAGTATTCCACAATGATGATTGGTTAAAAGATATATTTTAGTAACAAGGAGAACTCGGTATCGCCCAATACAATTAACATTGCTTATGAGATGGTGGTCAATGGTGCAGACTTTGACTTTTGTGAGTTGTTGAGGGCAACATTGATTGAAAATCTATAGAAGACAAAGGATTCAAATTATCCCAAGTCAAGTTCGGTAAGTTTTGATCATCTTTTTGTTGTTTTTCTTTCTAAGGGAGATTCCTATATAGAATAAGAAATATTGTTTGGTTGAAAGACATGCCATTAGTGCATCAAACTAGAGATCAACTAAGCAAGTTGGATGATGCAGATGTATAGGATGAAGCTCTATGGGAATTTTTTAATTTTTTTAAGAAAAACATGCAAGCCAGAGAGAGGTTTCCCTAGAGTCCGATTAAAAAATACAAAGATGGAAAAATATCTTCATGGTAAGTAAAGATTACTACATCATACAAGCTGTTGATCCTAGGGCTGTTTGAATCCCATAGATGGGATATGAGATTAGAGAAGAAGAGATCATTGCTTAAATAGATTATATGTTAGTTCAACCTTAGACATATTTTATTCATATTTTTGTGTATTCACATTTTTGTTGATCACTTGGACATACTATCACTTGGGAAGATACAATTATGATCCTTGCACTTAATTTCAGTTGTATAATGGTGTTCTATCTCCCATTTCTTCATTCAAATTCTAGGGTTACTTCATATGGAGAGTGTTCCAATTTTCCTTTGCATCAAGAAAACTTATGATTTATCATGATTCTAGAGTTTCTCCAATAATATAGAGTTTCCAATATTTCTAGCATCATAATCATCTTGTCCCTTATTGCTTAGATTAAGGTTCTAGTGTTGTTTTTTTATTAAGAGGGGTGAATACTTTTGAATTGGAGCTATGAACCAATGAGGTCACAAACATGGGACCTCATCCCTAATATAAATTCACAAAAATTACACCCAATGAGATTTGAACCTTGTCGAAAATAATCAAACATAACTTAACCATCACACCATGCCACTATTGGCGATTAAGGTTTTAGTATTACTCCACTAGTTTTCTTTTAGTTTTTCTTTGCAGCAGGTTATCTCATTGAGGGGGGTTGCATGGTCTCTCTTTGTCTCTCTTATTGGGGCTCTTTTTCCTCATGGATTTTTTTCCTTTTCATTTAGTATGGAGAGTATTATTGTATTTCACCTCTCATTTTGTGAGGAGTTTTATCCCATTGGTTTTTCTCCTTTTCTCCATTTGTGAGAGATTGCAATTACATTTGTACATGGGTACCTAACATGGCCTCATAATTGGGACCCATCTTTGCATCCTTGCATCATGTGTATAATAACATAACCCTAAGTTGCACTTAAGGGGGTAGTGGTGTAAGTAGGTGTTTTACCTATCTAGATCATGTTTACATGTTACATCCAATTAGTTCCTAGGATCTAGAATCTTTTTAGATGGTGTTAGTTCTCATTACATATTATCTTATTTTTTCAAATTTAATGCTTGTGTCCCAAGTCATTTAAAATTATTGAGGTAGTTATCTCATTGTGCAGGATTAAAACACATGTCAAGATCTTGTCTAATCCTATCTTATAATTGTCTTTATAAGCAAGGCATCATATGTACATTATCATATTCAATTTTTTAATCTTGCATCCATTATCATAGCATGATATTCTTTCCACTTCTCTCTTGTGGAAGTTATTTTTGTCTTGCGGGTGATTCTGGGGTGTTGGAAGCTCACTATTAGCTCCTACATATATGTCCAAGGTATCTCATAACTTTTTTTTCTAGATTTATGTTGGTGCCTCACATTTAATTTTTACCAACATTTTATTATTTATTTAACTTTTGATTCTAACCTAACATAAATATTTAAGAGGCAAACCTCTATAGAATGCAACCACAACTTTCAAACAAGGGTACCATGGTCTTTATAGTTATGTAGCTAGAAAATTTTCATGCCTAGTTTTATTTAAGTAATTATTATTGTCTTGTCTAGTTTTTAGTTATCTTGTTAAATCATAAATTTCATGGTGACCTAATAATTTTACTTGGATTTCAAATGTGACATTAATAAATATATATGAAATTTTATGGCTTCTTTGAAAGCTTAAATCCATATTAAATATTAAACCTCTAGTAGTCCCAATAATTCTAGTTTGAGGGTGTCCTTAACCATAATATATGTGTATCCTTCAAATTTTATATTTTATTATATTTTTGTGTAATTAGGTTAGTTTGACACCTATTTTACTATTTTACCACATATTCTAGTAATTTTTATGACACATGTCTATGTAGAGATATTTGATCAACATTTAATTTTGCACAATTGTTGAAAGCTTTGCAGTCTTATAATTTGAAGTACTCTTCAAGCCAAAAAATTTCCTTGGTACTATGCACACATCTTAAAACTAATAAATTTGGTCTAAATATCTATAGATAATGTTGATCTCAATTCTAGTAGTCCCAATCATTTTAGTTGCATTAGTTCTTGCCCCTTTTATATTTTGAGTTTCGTATTTATACATATATGTGTTGTTGTTTTCCTTAGTTTCCACGTGTAACATAACCAAGTATTAGGCTCAAATCTATTTATTATGTATTATCATTAAAGAAAAATTAACTTAAAAATTATTGTGTTAACATTAACATAACAACATAAATTAAAAGGAAAATATCATTCTAAAATTTATTTTTCTTTTATAAATTACTTTAATCTCATAATGTTTAATATGGCGCATTTGCTGTTATGTTGTTGTTATAAATGATTTTCACAATCCATTATAATATAAAAATGATTTGAAAATACTTAATTTTTTTCTCAACAACTTTTTTTATTTATAAAAGTAAGAGATTCATTAATATAACATACCAAATTACTATATATACATTGTAGAAGAATCATACTCAATTATATATTATAAATATGGGGTTCAAATGTTTGGCGAATTTCATATTTTATATAAAATGTTGAATGAGATCAAATTGTAGGCAAACTTATGTAAGAAACAAAAAAAAAATGACAACAAAAAATAATAAGGTAGAAAAAATAGATGAGCATAAAAAGGGTTAAAAAATAGTTATACACATCCAAAGAAAAAGAATAAAGGAGAGATAATCAGAGAATGAGGTTTCATAGATACAAGTCAGAAACGATTGAATGTTAAACTTTGAGAGATGCTAAAAGATAATTATCTTTTAACAAGAGGATTATGAGACCACAAGAGGGTATAAGTGAAGGAGAGGGGGAAGAGTGCATGAACCATTAAGAAGGAATTACAGGGTTACAATTAAGAGAATGAATAATTGATGTCTTCTTTCTCATGCAAACTGAGTCCATGGATGTGACGAGCAAAAAATAGCTTTGACTGATACAGCGAAGTTCCTATCTCTTAAATCACTGCATGTCCAACTGCAGTTTACTATGCATTAGCAAACTAATGAAAAGAATTTTATTGGCAGTGGAACTGGAGTTTGGCGGTGGAACTGGAGATCTAGATATGGTGGCTGATCATGCATTCTTCAATCGACATCTACCCATGCTCACCAAACCCTTTTTCAAGTTCTGTACATTTCGATTTTGAGCACAATTGACATTGTGAGGCGAGGTTACATAACAACTTCTACAATTTAGATCTGCCAAAAGCATGCAAGGAGTTCTCATTCCTGGTTTGCCAAACGATGTCGTCCTAGAGATCCTGGCCAGAGTACCAAGACAATATTACTGTGAAGCAATTCCCAACGTTTCTTCTTCGTGGAGGGAGGCTGTAATAAGTCCCGTTCTTTTTGCTGCGCGAAAGCGCCTGCGCGTGACAGAGTCGTGGATTTACACAGCTGTGGTTCACAAACAAGAGAATCGAACCTCCCTCCACTGGTTTTCCAGGAATGTAACTGGAGAGGGTTCAGAGTGGCGGCCGATGCCGTTAATGAGGGAAGAGCACAGGCCAATCGGTAGATTCAACTGCGCAGTAATCGGCGAGTTACTGTACGTAATTAGCGGCTGTGAATGGCACAGCAATTGTACCAGTTTTCCCGCGACCAACAAAGTGAGCGTTTTCAACGCCCGAACAAATCGGTGGAGTTGCCTGTAGGGCATGAAAGATGCTCGGGCAAATTTTGCCTGCGGAGTAGTTAACGGTAAACTATTTGTTGCAGGTGGGGATCGATTCGTTGACTTCAGTGATGAGAGTTGTGATGATGAAGTTGATCTGACTGCCTATGACTGCTTAAAATCCGCTGAAATGTACAACCCATTGACAGATTTGTGGACGCCCGTGGCGGATATGATGCATGCTAAGCATTTCGTTGGTGGCTCTGTCATAGATGACAAGTTTTTTGTATGTAGATTTCTTTGCCAAGGGGATTTGCAATTCTGTCAGGCGGCAGAGATATTCCAAGCTGAGGAGAACAGGTGGGTAGAATTTCAGGGGGCTGAAGAGAATGAAACAACAAATAATGAACTCTGTTCTCTCAATGCAGTGAAATATGGGCGTTTTGAAATAGAATCATCTACTCATGAAATACAATTGGATGGCAAGTATATGTTAGTGATCACCACAATTGAGGAAGACGGTGAGAAATGTGAATGGGGCAGGCGGTTTCCGATCTTGTTTTGTGATATCCATCTGAAAATTTAAACATCGTAGGCCGGGCTTAACCGGCACACTCTAAGGGTACACTCTTTAGGTGGCCGGGCCCGCAGCCCCTCTAAACCCGTCACTTTTTCCGTTGTCATTTTCGTTTTTAATTTTTGTCGATGCCGATTCCGTTTCCGGGTATCCTTTCTTCTGTAAGAAATATATTTTCATTTTTAATCTCACATGTGGGGGGGAAACAATGCAAGGGAGGACTAGATTATAAAATGAGAATTTCAGCGTGTATGTTCGCTCATAAAATATTTTAACTTTTGTATTGCCGTGCTTTTAATCTCTCGTGATTATATCTATATCCTATAAGAGTAATAATTTTAGTTTATTTGACTTTTTAGATTTTATTAATTATTAACAAAATAAATTATTAATAATTAATATTATTAAAAACAATTAATTTTTTTTATTTAAAAAATAAATAAATCTATTAATAATAAATTATTCATAGTTAATATTTTTAGATGATGATAATAATAAATAATCAACAAGCAACAATAATTAAAAATAAAAATTAATTACAAATAATAATGAATTTTAAATAACAATTCTAAATAAAATTATTAAAAATAATTTTTAGATTATTAATTGTTTAAAATTAAAAAATTAATAATAAATAATCAACAAGCAATAAAAATTAAAAATAAAAATTAATTACAAATAATAATGAATAATTTATTAAAAATGAATTTTAAATAACAATTCTAATTAAAATAATTTTTAGATTATTAATTGTTTAAAATTAAAAAATTACAAATAATAATAAATGATTAGTTAAAAAATAATTTTAAATAACCATTCTAATTAAAGTTATTAAAAATAATCAATAATAAATTATTTATTATTAATTATTTAAAATTAAAATTGATGAATAAATTACAAACAATTAATAATTTGACATTCTAGATTTTGACAACATGATCTATGATTTTATTAAAAGTTGATCATTTTGGATTTTGACAAACTTGATACACAAATGACAATTGAGTTTCAAATTGAGTAACACAATAGACACTAAAAACAAATTGAGACTGTTATGAGGGTATTGATGCAACTTTTCTAATTAGAGTGTCTTCCATGAGATTACAATTCTTTAAGACATTTTGTTAAATAGTTCACAAGCTTTGTCTATCCTCCCATATTTTACATAGATTTCAAAAGGGCATCTACAACCATAACATTTGAGAAAATTCATCTTCATATTATGTTCTCATTATGATTGGTTGACTCTTATACTAAATCTAGGTGTTGTTTATGTTTTGACTAGATTAAATTAATATTTTTCTAGTTTTCTCTATCAAGCTTAGAATTACATGCACATAGAATGAACTATAGTTTAGTTATGAACCTTGGTCTCTTCAATTTATAATCAAACAAGATTAGGGAGAAGAAGTAACACACACCAAACTACAAAATAGGGGTAGTTGTGGCTTCGTTGGTTTGCTTTATATACTCTATTATTTCCTTTAGGGAGAAATTAATCACTATACAAATGAAAGACAATTTATTATCTATTGAATATTGTTTTGTATGTTTTGAAATGGAAGAGATCTACATCTTTATGAAAATTGGTATATGCTAATAGTCAACTTATTATCTTATTTTTAACATTTCCTTAGATTTGTATACTAACAAATTCAAGGTAGAGGGTAACATGATCCTTTGAATTGGATACTACATAAAAAATTATGTGTTACAATCATTGCTTCCATTGTTGGCATTTTTAGATTGGGATGCATATATTTTTAAAATCAACAAACTCTTTTAATGTCTTTCCAAAATTAATATTATTAATTATAGTATCAAACTTATAAACATGTATGCAAAATAAGAACATAAATAATAAGTATATGGTAATATTTTCTTCAACAAAGGATTCAAAGTGATGTGGACTACAAGGACTATAAGATATCCACAAAAGAGATCTACATTGAAAATATTGTAGGGAAATTCAAGAAAATACAATTGGTAGATGCATAGCCAAATAAATGTGAAATTGTATACTATAATGATTTTAGAATATACACATAATGGATTTGTTGAAAAGGTTTTAGAAAATTTCAAAAAAATGCAATTGGTAGATGCAAAGAAAAATTCCACAACCTTCACCAAAATCCTTATTGGTTTCCTTAATATGGGAGATTTGGAACAAGGTATAGACATCCATCAAAGCATAATATGAAGATGAATTTTCTCAAATGTTGTGGTTGTAGACGCCCTTTTAAAATTTATACAAAATGTCGAAGGATAGAAAAAACTTGTGAACTATTTGACAAAATGTCTCAAAGAATTGTAATCTCTCAATTTATTTTAGTGTATATTTTGTTATACCCCATGTCCCAAATTGGGTATAACACAATAGACACTAAAATGAATTGAGAGATTGTTATGAGGGTAGTAATGAGACTTTTCTAATTAGAGTGTATTCCATGAGATTACAATTATTCGAGGCATTGTGTCAAATAGTTCATGAGCTTTGTCTATCCTCCCACATTTTGCATAGATTTCAAAATGACATCTACAACCATAAGATTTGAGAAAATTCATCTTCATATTATGTTTTCATTATGATTGGGTGACTCTTATACTAAATCTGAGTGTTGTTTGTGTTTTGACTAGAGTAGATTAATATTTTTTTAGTTTTCTCTATCAAGATCAAAATTACATGCACATAGAATGAACCATAGTTTAGTTACAATGCTTGGTCTCTTCAAAATAATCAAAGAAGATTAGGGAGAGGAAGGAATACACACCAAACTACAAAATATGGGTAGTTGTGGCTTTGTTAGTTTTCTTTATATACTCTACTTGTTTCCTATAGGGATAAATTAATCACTATACAAATTAAAGATGGTTGATTATCTACTGAATATTGTTTTGTGTGTTTTGAAATGGAAGATATCTATGTTGGCAAACAAGGACAGACAACTGAGAGTGGGGGGTGAATCAATTGTTACAAAATTGAAACTTATTTAACCTTATCAATCTTTAATCTCAGATCCGACAATTAACAATGAAAGCATGAATCAACAACACATTAGAAACACACATAACACCAAGATTTTTAAGTGGAAACCTTGTTAGCGTCACGTATTGAATTTTTCAATTATTTAAATGCAATTATAAATCATGAGATTGTTAATTATTATGTTAAATGATTATTTAAATTGAAGTGAAATTGAAATTGAAATTGGAAGTGGAATTTAAATTGAAATTGGAAGTGAAATTGAAATTGAAATTGAAATTTAAATGAAATGATTTGAAATGCATTATTATGAAATTTGGGGTTTGTCATCGCTGATGAGAAATCAAGTGCAAGTGAACGTAGGAATAGGTGAACTTGAGTGAAGGCAAGAACATTGATCAAGTAGAGTCGTTTTAGCCATTAGACATTTATGAGGATGATGGAATCTCACACACACACTTAGTAATTATTTTAGTGCATTTCGTGATGATTATTATGGGAAATTTTAAATTAAGTTAATTGATTTCTCAAATATATGTGAAACAGTATATGTTTGCTTTAAATGGCGATTTGATTATTTTGTGAGGAAATTGATTTTATTCAAATAATTTAATTTCTTATGTCCATATTTTATTATTACTTAAAAATAATGATGCTTTTATTTCAAATTAATGGAATAGAGTTTTAATTGTGAAAATTTTATAAAAAGGTAAAATAGAGCTATCAATTTATTGGATATTTTCTCATTTAGTAAATTGAGAGAGGAAATATAAGTTTAAATAATTAAATATAACAAACAAAGTTATTGAAAACAAATACGTCAAATTGGAAATGGAACTCAAATCAACAGTTAACAAATTGAAAAGAAAATATCTTTCAACCAAAATTGAATGCAATCAGAAAATGGAACTTGGAGTTTAAAAAATTTGAACCAAACACGAAAAGGGGATCTGACTTTGTGAATAACTCCATCACTTTGCATGAGTAAAAAGGAGTCAGGAAGGAAATTGGAATTTGGGAAAATAGAGTGAAAAATCTGTTTTTGACTTTGGAATAGAAAAAGAGAGGATTATTGATATTTGGCAGGAAATTCATTTGATTTGGAGGAGGCAGTCTAGTAATGATTTTACTATTTTGGAGCTACTAAACACCCCATGCGTGCACAGCTTACTAGAGAGGATTTATTTCTTTTAATTAAATTTCATTAACTATTTGCTGTTTTACCTCCCCCACTCTCCACGTGCTTGAAAGAAGGACAGGTGAGAGAGTTCTATGATTTTATTTATCTCTTCCCACCTTCTAATCCCCATTCACCCATGCCAGAAAGAGGGAGAAAGGTCTTGGGTGCACAGGAAGGGAAGCTGGGAAGAAAAGGCGTGGAAAATAAGGGAAAGAGGAAGGCGCGGTTCCAAGAGGGAACTTGGACCAGCCACTTGCCCTCCTTCACAATGCAAGCAATAGGAGAGAAGACTTAGGGAGTAGCAGGGGAAAAGTTAGAAGGGAGGGACATATGGGCTGTTCAACAGGCAAACAAAACAAAACAAAAATAGAATTTGTCTCTCCCTACTGCGCATGAGAGAAGGAAGAAGACAGGAGGAGAGAAGGAAAGAGTCAGGGCACTAGATAGGAAATAAATGAATTCCCAAGGAGTGTAAAATTCATCTCACCCAGCAACAGGAAAGAGAACGAAGAAATCACAATCAACAATAGGAAGAGGAATTTACAGAGAAAACAAATAATTATTTCCAGATTCAAGAAATTGCCAAGTAGGATCTATGAAAACAAATTCACAGTCAGTTTAATAAAGAGTTAAAATTATTTTCCAATCCATGCATTTTAGTTTTGAACAAGAAAGAAAATATATGTTTTATCAATTTAGGAAAAGAATAAACTCCAGATTTTATTTTTATATTATCTATTAAAAGTATCATTGTTTCCATTGAATTCTGATTAAATTTTAAACATCAATCCGTGTTTTTACAAAAAAACCATTGAACAAGTTAGAAACAAAAAATTGTAGGATAAATTTGAATAGAAAACATTCAAGACAATTGATTTATTATTCTGATTTAGAAAAGATTCGCACAGAGAAATGTTTATTTCATTCAGATTTAGAAGAACTTTAGAAAAACCAAACAACAACAAATAGATTTAAATTTCACCACGAATGAAACAAAAAAGATAAAGATATGATAAAATACTTTTTGAATATTAAATGTGTTTGCAAAATACAAGTTAAAATCAATGAATTTTGTGAATAAAACTCAAATTATTACGAAACATAAATGAAAATGAGTTATTAAATGTGTTTTTGAAAAAGTAATTATTTTATTTTCTAGAAACATGAAAAACAAAAAATAACTCAAATAAATTAGAATATGAATTATTTGGAAACAAAATGAATTAGAATAGGATTATTTCAAAGTGGAAATAAATTAAATGAGTAAATAGAACGAAAGAACGTGTGCTCATTTATGCCTGTTTAAATATGTATTTAATTTACATACTTGAGATACACCTTCTTTTTGTTATTTTAATTATTCGATTTAAATATTAATTTAATGATGTTTATGTTTTAAAACAATGAAAATACAACATTTAAACCATTTATGCTTGAAACATGATTGTCGTTAATTTTTTTTTGAAAGATTGTATTTATTTTGATTAGAACCATGTATGCTTGATAATGGAATGCGCATGACATGTGTTGGGAAAGATAATTTATTTATGTTGAATGGAACCATGCATGCTTGTTAAATGAATGTGCATGTCAGGTGTTTGGAAAGTTACCTTCTGGGATGGGTGTCGAATATGGGTTATTAGAGAGTGTAGTTTTTCTTTTCCAAAATTGCTTTTATTTGTCGTGCATGACATTTTACTTGGCCAAGTAACTTAAGGACCATTGAAACAGATGGAATGAATTAACTCTCTACCATATGCTAGTATTGAAATTGCTTATTTCTTAAATGAATTAGAAAAATGAAAATGTTTGTGGTATTACTAGTTATACTAGGAACGCACCAGATTCCATCTTGCTTGTTGACTGGTTTTTGCTAAGCGATTCATGCAGGGTCGGGTATTCTTTGAATGACTAAGGAATTTCGAGGAAGGGTAAGCTTCGAGGTTGGGAAAAAAAAGTGCTTGATTCTTGTTCTCGTCTTCATGTTTGAAGATAAGCTATTGAATTGAAGATCAAAGGATGTTTTCTTCAATTATGTATTAATTATTTCTTGGATTATGTATTGTAAAGCTTAAGGTGACAAAATACCTAAGTCTCGAATTGTAAACTTATGTTAGAAATACTTTTGTATTATTATCAATGTCGTGTAAAATGACACGTGTATGAATTTAACTAGAAGTTTTATGAATCTATTTATCGACTTTAAGTTGTTGTTTTGAAATTGTTTGGATTTTATGAAGTCTAATGAATGAAGTTTTTGAATTTCTTTGAATATAAATGAATTTAGTTAAAGTATTGTCAGTGTTTTGGATTTAAAGAGTTTCACACTTTACATTTGGTATCAGAGCAACCAAGTTCTACACTGCAACCTATGAGCTCATTAGACAATAATGCGTAAACCTTATTAGAAGATAAAGGTTGAAAAGTTCTTGTGCCAAAATGGCAAGAGAAAAGAACTTAAGGAAGTGAAAAGGATGATGTAAGCATTAGTAATTTGTGTAAATTGGGGCTAGTTAAAGATTCATCCCTGGAATCAAAATTCCTAAACCAACAACTTATGATAAGACCTAGGATTGCAGAAGATTATGCAATCAGGTTATGTAGGAAGGTTAGGAAAAATAACCTGTACATACATGACTCTAAGAAAAAGAGAATGAGTAGGAATGAGGTAAACTAAATTGTAGTAACTTACAATTGCAAAAGAGTGAGGAACTCTTGGATTAGTGTAAACACTATGAATCTACGTATGCAAAGTCAACATAATTTTAGATTGTTCAAAAGTAGGATATGAACGAAGGAAGTATCCTCAAGGGTTGGAGAACTCATGAGTTGAACTCTTTTGTTAAGATAAATATCTTGTTAGAAAAGAGTTAGTACTGAGGAATTGAGAAAAGACTAGAACAGTCAGAAGAAATAATCAATGATATGAGCAAGGTTCCTCCAACCAAAATCTTTTAGGTTATTGAAGTTTTTGGAATCAAACAACTTATGAATAATGGTTTGAAAGGTGAATAGGAATACAACATGGCTTTATGTGTCAGGATAGTAGAAGTTGCAAGGAAAGCAACACTTTGAGTTAATAAGTACATCAACAAAAAGAGAGTGAATTGACTCAAGCTAAGTACCCCACCCAACGAAACTTGGTCATAACTTCCTTGCAATTCATAAGGACAATTAAGTAATACATTTTATGACCACAAGGGAAAAAGGACAAATGAAAAGGTTAAGAACTATGACCTTTATACCTTATGATTATTTGATCTAAAGATCAAAAAATATTATTATCAATGCCTTAGAAAAGGATAGGCAAATAACTTGATCATGATAAGGAAGATCATTGTCTATAAGATTAACAAGAAAAGATCTAAGAGACTCGTGATTGGAAGAAATTGTCTCTATACTCCTATATACTTTATATAGAGAATTTAAATAACGATGTTATTTTGATATGAAATATATCCATGTCATGAAATGACTTGACACTGAAGCTTACTTTGATAAGAAACCTATGGATGAGAAAAAGGTTGTCTATTTAAGCCATTGAGATGAAGTGAAAAATAAAGTAAAATGTGACATTATGTGAATCACACAAAAATCTCTTAAATGAGAATGATTAAATCACTTAATCACTACCTTACTCTTGAATGAAACCTTGGGTTAAGGATAACCTAATTGGGACAAGAAGCTCATTCAACAAAGAGAGAGATCTTATGATGAGACTAAAACCTATAAAGTTGGATTACATATTGGAATTACTCTTTAACACCAATAAGTAGGAATTAAGCTTGAATGAGTTGTACATTGGGTCTTGACTTTAACCATATAAAGTGGAGAAATCTATAAACAATCGGACTAGTCAACAATTAAGGATTCCATCCTAAGAATTGGAAGGGAATATTGGGTTTAAGATTTTCCCAAGCGATTGAATATCATTGGAGTTAATGAAACTCTGTAAGGATAGAAGCATAGGAGGGATGCCTAGTAAGTTAAAGGAAGTTGTATTGTTGACAAGACCTTACTCTAAGTGGCTCTTATATTAGAAGAGAAACACTTTCAAAAGGAAGCATCTGTTGTCATGACAGAACATCATAGAATGTTCACTTAGCAAGAAATGCTGAAAATCTTATGAAGAATAACATCAGAATTGTTACTTGTGCTCAAAATGAAATATTGAAGTTGAGACTCTCCTATAATTAAGAAATTCATGGAGTTGAATGCTTATGCTTGATGATTAGGTATGCAATTAAATTGTTTGTTATCTAGAGATGAACGTGATTGGACGAGGATTATTACTCAAAAAGTAGTACCAAATTAAATCAGGAAATTAGATTGAGTTAAAGGATGAAATGCATCTTTGAAAATAATACAAGGACAAAAGAAAATCCACAGTATGGATGTCTTGATATAAATGAGAATTATCTCCACAAAACCTATAACCATTTAAAGGAAGATTAATAATGGCGTAAGATCAAATTAGGTTATCACTTAGTCAAAGGATAGACTATTGTTGGATATAAAAGAACCTATGTGTCCAAAATTTGGAAGATTCGAGAATGGAACAAGGAAAATAATGTTAGGGTTAGGACATCGGATTGACAAAAGGAATTATCAGATAAGGATCCACAATAATCTGGAAGAAGATAGAGTAAGAAGCTGCACAAAATGTAGCAAGGAATATCTAGTATGCCAGGAAATGAAGGCCAAAAGTCCTCATTGGTAGGACATGTAACTCTCTTGAGATTCTAGAAGGAAAATGGTAGAACACAAGACAAATTGATCTATCTTTGATTAGTAGAATTAACATAATTTTCTAGTGGATGGACTCATCAAAGAAACCAACAGTTTTTGGAAACTCAACTTATAGGATTTTGATCCTAAATAATATATAGTGGGTAAGTAGTTGCTTAGTAAACCTAAAAGGTTATTTCAGTTTAGCAATAATGATAGGGTTGTGTAAACCAAAATCATACCATGAGACATTCATTTGAATAAATGTGCAATATATATTTTAAACAAATAAGTAAAATGGTGGACTAAATCTTGAATGATTTGTAAAATTCTAAAATTGACGTTTGGACTATTATATGGAAAGAAAGGAAACTCTATTAAAGCTGAAAAAGGCTTGGATATAATCATAGACTTGATAAAATGTCAAAAAGGAATAATAGAATGAAGTGATCGATGAAACTTAATTGATAAAAAAGCTTAAGTGTGGAGTAGTATCAAAATTGATAAGTGTCTAGGAGCAAGGTTATGCTTGAGATAAACAAGTAATCAAGGGACAATACTTTATGGTAAGGATAATGAATGTGTAAGTGGTGGATGGACTCGGTTTCTGAGTTGTCTAAAAGTGTAAGTACAAAGGAAAAGGATTGGACCCATGATGTAGTGTACAATACATCGACATTCCTCTTCCATTTGGGTTATAATAAGGATAAAATCATTGACCAATGAATTTCGATCACTAAGTATAGTTATTATTATATATATTGGATGTATTTATGGAATAAAGCTCTTTGGGAGAGTAAGTATGTGAGAAGCATACGAGATTTCCCTATGTGATAGTCAAGACACTTGAAACAAGGTTTAGAAAAGACAAGGTTACTGCATAGGATGACTATTTTGTAAATCTTACGTATTTTGGGAAATCATCAAGGTTGGCTCCGAGATTTGTGAGACCCTTTGATGTACTGGAAGTCATTAATCCAGTTGCTTATAGACTAGCGTTTACCAGGATAGTACTCAGTATAAAGACTAGTGGGACCAGTATACTGAGGATAGTGCTACATGGGAGGATTCTGAGACAATCGACTGCCATTTTCCTCATTTACTTTCTTAGATTAGTATTTGCTTAATGCATGAGATAATTGATACTCTGGTTTTTGATTCACATGTTGTGAACTTTGATAGCGTGGATGCTACTATAATTTGTTTATGCTTATGTTTTTGATAACTATGTTGTTATTATGATTGAGATACTATGCTTATTGATTGAATAATAAGACATCGAGATGATGTCTCTTCCAAGAGGGGAAGGATGTCACGTATTTATTTTGTCGATTATTTAAATGCAATTATAAATCATGAGATTGTTAATTATTACGTTAAATGATTATTTAAATTGAAGTGAAATTGAAATTGGAAGTGGAATTTAAATTGAAATGCAAATGCAAATGCAAATGATTTGAAATGCATTTTTATGAAATTTGGGGTTTGTCATTGCTGATGAGAAATCGAGTGCAAGTGAACACAAGAATAGGTGAACTTGAGTGAAGGCGAGAACATCGATCAAGTAGAGTCATTTTAGCCATTAGACGTTTATGAGGATGATGGAAACTCACACACACACTTAGTAATTGTTTTAACAAATTTCGTGATGATTATTATGGGAAATTTTAAATTAAGTTTAATTGATTTATCAAATATATGTGAAACAGTATATGTTTGCTTTAAATGACAATTTGATTATTTTGTGAGGAAATTGATTTTATTCAAATAATTTAATTCCTTATGTCAATATTTTATTATTACTTAAAAATAATGATGCTTTTATTTCAAATTAATGGAATAGAGTTTTAATTGTGAAAAATTTATAAAAGGTATAATAGTGCTATTAATTTATTGGATATTTTCTCATTTAGTAAATTGAGAGAGGAAATATAAGTTTAAATAATTAAATATAACAAACAAAGTTATTGAAAACAAATACGTCAAATTGGAAATGGAATTCAAATCAATAGTTATCAAATTGAAAAGAAAATATATTTCAACCAAAATTGAATGCAATTAGAAAATGAAACTTGGAGTTTGAAAAATTTGAATTGGAGATCAAACATGAAAAGGGGATGTGGCTTTGTGAATAAATCCATCACTTTGCATGAGTAAAAAGGAGTCAAGAAGGAAATTGGAATTTGGGAAAATAGAGTGAAAATCCGTTTTTGATTTTGGAATAGAAAAAGAGAGGATTATTGATATCTGACAAGAAATTAATTTTATTTGGAGGCAATCTGGTAATGATTTTACTATTTTGGAGCTGCTAAACACCCCATGCGCACACAGCTTACTCCCGACGCGCTTGGAAGAAGAAGGACAGGAGAGAGAGTTCTGTGATTTTATTTATCTCTTCCCACCTTCTAATCCCCATTCACCCATGCCAGATAGAGGGAGAAAGGTATTGGGCACATAGGAAGGGAAGCCAACAAGAAAAGGCATGGAAAATAAGGGAAAGAGTAAGGCATGGTTCCAAGAGGGAACTTGGACCAGCAACCTGCCTTCCTTCACAATGCAGGAAGTAGGAGAGAAGACTTAGGGAGCAACAGGGAAAAGATAGAAGCGAGGGACGTACGACCTATTCAACAGGCAAACAAAACAAAAGAAAAATAGAATTTGTCTCTCCCTACTGCGCATGAGAGTAGGAAGAAGACAGGAGGAGAGAAGGAAAGAGTCAGGGCACTAGATAGGAAATAAATGAATTCCCAAGGAGTGTAAACTTCATCTCACCCAGCAACAGGAAAGAGAACAAAGAAATCACAATCAACAATAGGAAGAGGAATTTACAGAGAAAACAAATAATTATTTCCAGATTCAGGAAATTACCAAGTAGGGTCTATGAAAACAAATTCATAGTTAGTTTAATAAAGATTTAAAATTATTTTCCAGTCCATGTATTTTAGTTTTGAACAAGAAAGAAAATATTTGTTTTATCAATTTAGGAAAAGAATAAACTACGGATTTTATTTTTATATTATCTATTAAAAGTATCACTATTTCCATTGAATTCTGATTAAATTTTAAACATCAATCTGTGTTTTTCTAAAAAAACCATTGAACAAGTTAGAAACAAAAAATTGTAGGATAAATTTGAATAGAAAACATTCAAGACAATTGATTTATTATTCTGATTTAGAAAAGATTCACACAGAGAAACGTTTATTTCATTCAGATTTAGAAGAACTTTAGAAAAACCAAACAACAACAGATAGATCTAAATTTCACCATGAATGAAATAGAAAAGATAAAGATATGATAAAATAATTTTTGAATATTAAATGTGTTTGCAAAATACAAGTTAAAATCGGTGAATTTTGTGAATAAAACTCAAATTATTACGAAACATAAATGAAAATGAGTTATTAAACGTGTTTTTGAAAAAGTAATTATTTTATTTTCTGGAAACGTGAAAAACATAAAATAACTTGGAAGTAAATTAGAATATTAATTATTTGGAAACAAAACGAATTAGAACATGATTATTTCAAAGTGGAAATAAATTAAATGAGTAAATAGAACGAAAGAACGTGTGCTCATTTATGCCTGTTTAAATATGTATTTAATTTACATACTTGAGATACACCTTCTTTTTGTTATTTTAATTATTCGATTTAAATGTTAATTTAATGATGTTTATGTTTTAAAATGATGAAAATACAATATTCAAACCATTTATGCTTCAAACAAGATTGCCATTAAATTGTTTTTGAAAGATTGTATTTATTTTGAATAGAACCATGTATGCTTGATAATGGAATGCGCATGACATGTGTTGGGAAAGATAATTTATTTATGTTGAATTTAACCATGCATGCTTGATAAATGAATGTGCATGTCAGGTGTTTGGAAAGTTACCTTCCGGGATGGGTGCCGAATATGGGTTATTAGAGAGTGTAGTTTTGCTTTCCCAAAACTACTTTTATTTGTCGTGTATGACATTATACTTGGCCAAGTAACTTAAGGACCATTGAAACAGATGGAATGAATTAACTCTCTACCATATCCTAGTATTGAACTTTCTTGTTTCTTAAATGAATTAGAAAAATGAAAATGCTTGTGGTATTACTAGTTATACTAGGCATGCACCGGATTCCATCTCGCTTGTCGACCGGTTTTTGCTAAGCGATTCGTGCAGGGTCGGGTATTCTTTGAATGACTAAGGAATTTTGGGGAAGCGTAAGCTTCGAGGTTGGGCGGAAAAAGCACCTGATTCTTGTTCTCATCTTCATAATTGAAGATACGCTATTGGATTGAAGATCAAAGGATGTTTTCTTCAATTATTTATTAATTTTTTTTTGGATTATGTATTGTAAAACTTAGGGGAAAAACCACGGTGGAGGTTAATCCATAATTTATACCCTGTTAAAAGTATAAAAGAAATGAATAAGGAATGCACATGCATTCAGGCACACTGCCTAGAGTTTACTGCTTAAAGGGAAGACTCGCTACCTTACATAAGATAATCAGATTAAATCCATATAATGAGGTTGAACTAGGAAATTAGCTTCTTCAAAAGCCTGATGTCAGTTTCAATTAGGCACATAAATACTTCTTCATACTTCGCTTAAACTTCTTCACACTCTGCTCTATATTCGAATGATCTATTATGTATTCTCACATATATCACATACACTTCGCATACATTCTCTCTAAATGAAGAAAACAATTTCTAGATTATATATCCGCTTCATGCATTTACATCAACAACTCTGTCGGCCAAAAATAAATAATAGATGAATACAAATTGTCGGCCCAATTCATGAATAAATCTCAATGCACACCAACCTAAGTTGGTCATAACATAATGAAGACCTAAATCAACATCCTTGAGCATGCCAAGCATTCAAAAATTAATCCACAAGGATCTGCAACACGCTACCACCATCATGTCGGCTAAGAACGTGAAAAATCGAACATGCAAAGGAAAAATCTTTGATCATGAGCACACCGATCAACGTGGATGTACCACAATGATAGAGTATGATCAACAAACATCAACGACCATCTTAGGAGCATACACAACAATTCAATTCACCAGAATTACATTCTCTTCTTCTAGAAACACCAACTATAGTAACAGAATAATTGTAGAAACACATAAACTCATAACTCGCTCCAATCTTGATGCACACCTCAGAAAATTCGGGAGGATATAGTAGATAGGCTTAGCAACAAACCCTTAAATGGGTGACTTCTAAATACCAACGCACAAAAATTTCCACCACTCTGATCTCCACAGCTTCATAGACTATCTGCAACATATTTATTCTAATTTTCTCAATATCCTCGACATATACAACCTTTAAGAGATTAATGCTAATAGTGTTGACATCAATGACAACCACATATCAGCAACACAACCACAAAATCCAATAATCTACATCTCTATGAAAATTGGTATATGCTAATAGTCAACTTATTATCTTATTTATAACGTTTCCTTAGCTTTTTATACTAAAAAAATCAAGGTAGAGGGTAACATAATTCTTTGAATTGGATACTACACAAAAATTTATGTGTTATAGTCATTGCTTCCATTGTTTGCATTTTTACATTAGGATGCATAGTTTTTACAATCAACACTCTTTTAATGTCTTGCCAAAATTAATATTATTAATAATTTCAAACTTCTATAAACATGTATGGAAAATAAGTACATAAGTAAGAAATATATTGTAATAGTTTCTTCAACAAAGGATAAAAAATTCATGTGGACCGTACAAGGATTGTAGGATATACACAAAATGGATCTACATTGAAAATTCAGTAGGAAAACCAAATAAATGTGAAATTGTGGACTATAATGATTGTAGAATATACATAATGAATTTTTTTAAAAGGTTTTAGAAACTTTCAATCAAATGCAATTGGTAGATGCATAGACAAATTTCACATCCTTCACCAAAATCCTTGTCGATTTCCGTAATATGGGAGATTTGGAACAAGGTATGGACATCCATCAAAGCATACTATGAAGACGAATTTTCCCAAATGTTGTCGTTGTAGACTCCCTTTTCAAATCTATGTAAAATGTGGGAGGATAGACAAAGCTTGTGAACTATTTGACAAAATATCCCAAAGAATTGTAATCTCATGGAATACACTCTAATTAGAAAAGTTGCATCACTACCCTCATAACAGTCTCTGAATTTGTTTTAGTTTCTATTGTGTTACTCAATTTGAAACTTAATTGTGATACATTAAGTTCATTTTCAAATTGTCAGTTGTGTGTCAAGTTTGTCAAAATCCAAAATGATCAATTTTTAATAAAATCATCGATCATGTAATACTGGGATGGGTGACCTCCTAGGAAGGCCTAGTGCTTCATCGCTTTGAGAATCATTTAGATGCAATGAGTGCTAAGTGGACCATTCATTATCATGAGAGATGGGTTCTTGGGAAACACTACTCATGAAACATGGGTCAATGAGGCCTTCCTAAGTGGGTCAATGGGTGACATCCTAGGAAGGCCTAGTGCTTCATCGCTTTGAGAATCATTTAGATGCAATGAGTGCTAAGTGGACCATTCATTATCATGAGAGATGGGTTCTTGTGAAACACTACTCATGAAACATGGGTCAATGAGTTTGACTTGCAAAACTACACAGTTGAATCCTGATAGCAATATCAAAATTTGACACAATGTGAAAAATACTTCCTACTTGTCAATAGATCATGTTGTCAAATTATGAATTCTTTATAATTACTCGTCAGTTTTATTTTAAATAATTAATAATCAAAAATTTATTATTGATTATTTTAATAAATTTAGATAGAATTGTTATTTAAAATTGATTTTTAACTAATAATTTATTATTAATTTTATTATTATATGTTATTATTTTTTTTAATTCTAAATAATTAATAATCTATAATTTATTTTTAATAATTTTAATTAAATTTTTTATTTAAAATTGAGTTTTAATCAATAATTTATTATTATTATTATTTGTAATATTTTTTTAAAATAATTTTAATTAGAATTGTTATTTAAAATTCATTTTTAATTAATAATTTATTATTATTTGTAATTAATTTTTTTATTTTCAATTATTATTGATTGTTGATTATTTATTATTATCATCATCTAAAAATCTTTATTTTTTTAAAACTAAATATCAATTATGAATAATTTATTATTAATAGATCTATTTTTAAAATAAAAATAAAAATATTTAATTGTTTTTAATAATACTAATTATTAATAATTTATTTGTTAATAACTAATAAAATCTAAAAAGTCAAATAAACTAAAACTATTGCTCCTATAGATATAGTCACGGGGGATTAAAAGCATGGCAATACGAAAGTTAAATATTCTATGAACGGATGTACACGGTAAGTTATCATTTTATAATCTACTCCTCCCTCGCGTTGTTTTCCCAGCACAAACATAATTGTTGGAGAGTGACGGGCGTAGAGCTTTTCCTCATCAACATACCATTGCTTTGAAAGACCACTTCCTTTATAGAGAAGGTTTAACAAACTGAGTGTTCTCGGGGGCCCAGTTTTGTAGAACGTGGAAAACTCTAAGATGATTCTCTATTTTGTCGCTAAGCTTTGCCAATGTTGAGGCCTCGTATTAAGAATTTTTATTATAAAATGAAATTAAAATTTTGGGAAGATTTCATTATGTGAAGAAAGATTTTGAGAATCATGTGCTTTGTCATTTTCTTTTCTAGATATAGTTAAGCGGGGCTTCTCATAAGAAAGGGATTTGCTACAAATAGCAAGTTAGTTTGAAGAGAATCTGCATATAATTACATTTAGGTAGGTCTTAGAGCCTCTTCCTTTTCAGGGAATGGGGCTTAAGCTTGAAAGGCAATTATGTGGTTTTGAGCAAAGGTATGGAGGAAATGAGGATTGGCAAGATTTTATTGTGTGAAGAAAGATTTTGACAATCACGTGCTGTCATTTTCTCTTCTAGATGTAGTTAAGCGAAGCTCCTCTTGAGAAAGGGATTTTCCACAAATAACAAGCTAGTTTGAAGAGATCCTACACATAACTACATCTAGATAGGTCTTAAGAGCCTCCTCCTTCTCAAGGGATGGGGTTTAAGCTTGAAAGATTATTGTGTGGTTTTGAGCAAAGGCATAGAGGAAATGAGGAATAACTAAAATGTATCAATCTAAGGAAAGGAATAGGTAATATTTAATCACATGAATGCATAGGAATTTTCAAACATCTTAGTCAATGGACGCCCTAAGATTCTAAAAATATACACAATATAGGTTATGTAATCAAAATACTACATAACCTAACAAATACCTCCCTATAGATATGAAACCAAATAATAAATTAAAAAAACAATTAAGTTTTTCATCCTTAAAGCTTTGTAAGCCAACTCAATTTTGAACCAAATTAGCTAATGGTCAAAGAGGATACAATTTGGAAACAAATCAATTAGAAGAAAATAATAACTAATGAAAGAAAATAATGGTTGTGTTGATGTCAGAACACAATAAATTATCTTAATGATTCTTTCAATTCTACTACTAAAATTAAACTAAGTGTACAATATTGGAGATGTTCTTTGGTAGTCAAGATTTAGAACTTAAAGGCCAAAATTATTGTGCATATAAAGCTACATAAATAATTTTTTTTGTTTGTTAAATGTCACATCAGCCATGTTGACATCACTGTTAAGAATCCACTATGCTAGTAGAAGATTATTTACAATTCATTGCTAAAGTAGCATCATTTCAAACATACACATAAAAAAAGCTAAATAATTAATTATCAATATTGAAAAGGACCCATAAGGCTCTATTAGGTAGGTCATAAGCATGAGTAACATATTAGGGTTGTCACTTTGCATTGACAAATGTTACTATAGTACCTTAACCTTTCTCATGATTATTATTATTTAAATAAACACTTTATGTTCATATGACACAAGACACTAGTAAGAGGAAAAGTATAACAACCTTAATCTCTTGAACATAAAGAATATCTAGAGTGGTGAATCTCTATAAAAAATATTAGACCATGAAATTCTACGTTAGGTCTATCAATCCCTTGCATTTCATGAGATAAAATTCATGGAGTAATATGGTCTAATGAACTTTCCTTGGAGTCTAACACTTGCAATGTATAAAATCTATTTTTCTCAAATCTAATTTCTAGCATTCAGGGGAGAAGTGTCTAAATTATATATTTTATTTCTTTGGAACATATTTTCCATCTTCAAGATATTGAGGAGGATTACGAAACCATTCTACTCCTTTTGATTGTGACATAAGTGGAAATCTACAATTTGGTGAGGAAATAAAACTTTTTGGAATATGTGTTCTTGAGAAGTAAGGCTTATTAACCTCTTTAAAAGACTCACCAAATTGATGTGAAAGATTTGGTTGTAAATCAATTGCCTTATTTGTTTTTTCACTAGCCTATAGCCTAAAGAACCTCACAATATTTAGTATATGTGGGACTTGTTATTTTGGCATTAGTGTTTTCACTATTGTTCAAACCACCAAAGTTTGACTAGGAGTTCTTATGGGATTTATTAAGATCATTTTTATAATTTACATTAGTCCACTCATCTTCAAAATTTTCTACCTTTGTCATTGGATTATAGTTTGGTTTGGTCTTGTGTAGCTAGAAGTTACTCTCATATTTGTGGTTAAAGTCTTAACATTGAAAGAAACCATTGGGTACATTGATATATAGAATATGTTGCACATGATAGATATCACCTATTTGTATATAAATAATTTCTTTTAAAATTTGGTAGAGAAAAAAATTAGGTTCAAAACATACAACCCTCCCAAGAGAGGAATCAATGTGATGAAAGGCCAACATGGAAAGGATAACCTAGGATATGTAAGCTATATAAGAACCTTAAAAGTGTATTTTTCTAACATGATGAAATTTCTTGTTTAAGGAGAAAAATAAATAAAGAGCAAGACACACATAGGAAGGTCCATGGTAAAATATTATGTAAACATCATTGGATTCAATAAACTAGAAAAGAAAGAAGCATTTGGTTAAATTCTAGATGGAATCTCTAGAACCTTGATTGTATTTATTGTTGTAGTTGAACGAAAAGTTTAAATGGATAATTATCACAAATAATTACTTAACAAGAAAGGTTAACAATCAAATGTAGGTCCTCATTGAGTCACCTTTTGTACGCACAATGTAATGTACTAAATAGAATACTCTTTTGATTTATTTCAATTATTGAAATAGAAAAAAATTGAGACAACATAATATATTTCAAACCCTCACATTTTTTTTAAGATAATTTAAAATATCCACAAAGATTTATCAAATTCTAGACAAACTATGCTCCCGATTTTGACAATTTTACACTAAACAATTGAAAACTTATTTTATTTTAAAAATATGATTTTTATGCATAAAATATTATTCTACACCAGAAAAGATAACAATAATATCAACAAAAACAAAATCTAAAATAAACTTTTATCATCTCTACTTGAAAACTACAAAAAACTACACAACAATAACATTGGATTTGCTCTAATTGCATGATGAAGATACAAGACACCTGAATTTGATATTCTAGTGAATAAATAAAAGAAACCCCTTTAAAATATAACAAAAAAAATACCCACAAAAACCACTTTAAAAATGAGAATAAATCTCCACACAAAAAACTCATGGAGACTAGAAGTCTACCCAACATTGTCAACATTGTTTTGCTCCAATCTAAAATATGAATATTTAAAAATTTGGAATCTTATATATAAGGAAAAATTAATTAAAAAAAATACTGATCTACATCACTTAAAACAACAAACAACACAATAGAAAAATCAAGAAATCAAACCACACAAAAAAATACCCCAAAACATGCAAACTGACACTCCAACTATAATTTCATTAAATATTATCTCCAGTATAACCTATGAATAATATCACCCTCATGTGCCAAATAGTTTTCATTCTTTTATTCCTAAAATCAATGGGATTTCATCCATTGATCACCAATCTTCAATGGGTTTTCATCCATAGAATATTATTTGTTGAACATAAATGTCTAGAATTTTTTTGACAAAGTTTTGATAAGATGAAAATAGATGTTTGGAATGTGAAAGTACCTAAAATAAATAAATAGAAGACCAAATATAAATGAACCCTTCTTGAAAAGAAACATTATTTCCATCAATTTCTCTCCAAAATAGACTCTTCCATCTAATTATAATTGGCATGAATAATTATAATATGATCATCCAAATAGTGAAATATAAATAAATATTACTTTCAATCACTTCCTAACAAAATTTCTCATTAATTTTTTTAATAGCCATTACCTAATTTTAGACTAAAAAATGGGTAGAAACTCCCTCTTACAAAAATTAATCTATAATAATGTGTCACATGATCTTGAAAGTTGTTAATTTCCTCATGAGAAATCCAACACCCCATTTTATATTGTCATAATGATACAATATAATATTTAATAGACCCGATCATTCTTGGAAATAAATGATTCATTATGGATCCAACATTAAATATTAAATAAATTATTTTCCAATCTCCTTCCTTAACCCATAGAAAATGTTGGAATAAATGAATTTTCCTGGAAATAAAATTAATTGAAAGGGAGACATGAAATACCCTTCCTTTTTAGGGTAGCTCCAAAGATTTAACTCAAATGTGAGAAATGAAGTTACACTTTTAAATATAATTTCCACATCTTTAGTATTCGCTAGTATATATTTATGAAGGGAAGAAGTTTATAATTTGTATTTATTTTGTCTTTGTTATTAAGTGTATCATTTCAATGTTCAATGTTCCTATATTTTACTAGATTCAATATTTGTGGTTTGGATTTAATTTAGTTTCTACCTATTTGAACCCCATATTTCTAGTAAGAATAATGAGTGTGATTATATTTCTATAAAAAATCATGTAGGCACAATCAAATCTATCTCATTAAAAATATACTTTCACCCTCTATGAGACAAAATTCATATGAAAATTATCATTGATTGCTAGCTTGCATATGAAAAATTCAAATTTAATACTAAGATGTCATATTTAAAAACAAGTCCTAGATCAATTATCAAATATTTATTTACAATAATTAAAGTACCAATTTAGAGAGCATTAGAACATAAACCATAACATCTTGCATTGATATAAAGTGAAATTAATATTAAGTACTATGCATATTGCATGTCTAAAATTTTTAACACAATTATGAAAAACAATAATAATGGGTTTGAATAAATTGTAAGGAAGTATCAAAAATCAATCCTAACATATAATACTCCAAAATATGTTCTTCGACACCACTTTGATCGTAACTTAGATATCATATTAAGTATGAAAGTTTCATATGTAGAAAACCATCAATGATATAATCAAATCATGCAAATCAATGATCCTTAGTTGAATTAAATTTGATCTTTACTAAAATAATAAATACATGCTCTAATGGTAAGATATTTCACAAAAATAATCCTAAAAAGGGAAAAAATATTGAATACCTTTGATATATTAATAGAGTTGAAAGAGGTTTTTAAGTATGCCTCCAAATTAAATAGATCACATGAGGATAAAATATTCTTTAACTTTATATTTAATTTTCTAACTACTTATTATATATTCTACTTAAGTCTTTATGTTTATCTAAAATCAAATCAAAATATTTTATTGTTATTTAAATAATAAAAAACTAATATATTGTTTAGTTTTCTTCTTTATAATATTACCAATACTATTATGATGTTTGATATACAATTTATTTAGTATTAATTTCTTCAAAGTTTGAATTAGTATTTTTAAAATAATAATACAATTGTTAAAAAATTATTATAAATTATGAGCATAAAGATTAAAAATAATTCAAGTATTAATTATGTTGAAGACATTTCCTATATGATCATTATCCCCCGATTTTAATGATCAATTGTTAAAGAATATGGTAGAATGATGATTGACTATTGAAAAATATTTGACGGATGAACCCAATATAAAATAAGTACATTTATATTAAAAAAATAAAACACTTTATACAAATAAAGAAAGCAAAGAATTAGATATTGTTTCTAATTTTCCACCAATATTCAAAATGTATAAAGTAGCAATCACACCTTGGTATGCAATGGGTACGCCAAAGAGGTATGGAAAATTAATTAGAGAGAAAATGTTTTTTTTTTTTTTTGCACATTTGTGCAATACATAAGATCAAATTGGTTGGTCATTTAAGAAATGATTTTGTTGATATATTATTATTAATATTTTTATTACTATGTTTATAATATTATATTATTACTATTAATTTAGTTTTTATTTTTTATTTTTTATTATTTTTATACATTTAATATTATATTATTATTATTATTTTATTAATATATCAAGTTTGCATTATGTTACATTATTATTATATTAATAAATGATTGGATTAGGTATTATATATTGTTAGTATTATATTATTATTGTTATATATTTTTATAATATAATAATATTACTATATTATGATTTTTTGTTTGTTATATACTTACTATTATAGTGCTATATTTGTATTAATACATTACTATTAATATTAATAATATATTATTAATATTTATATTATTATATTATTCAAAATATTGTATTATTACTTTGATATTATTATTATATTATTCTACTATTATAATATTCTATTATTCTTATTATTATAATATTATTATTCTTATTATATGATTTTTGAAATATTATACTTAGTAAATTATATTTATCCTTTATGATTAATTGTAGTATTAAATTATTAAATTATTGTTTTATTATTATATTAATTTTATTATATATTTATTATTATTATATTATTATTATATTATGGATATTATATTATTATTATATTATATTATTATTATATTATTATTATATTATAGTATATTATATTATTATTATATTATATTATATTATATTATATTATTATATTATATTATATTTTTATTATATTATACTATATTATAGGTACATTTTGACAGCTAAACTAAATGCATTCCTATTTTCATGTCACAAGATCCTACAATTTTGTTAATTTTTTTAATATTCATTCCGTTATAATCAAATTTCTATGTTTTTCACAGTTAATCATCATCGACGGCTATGCATGGTTTAACCGTATTCCCTCTCCTCTCGAGCAACGTCGATTGACAAACTTAGCCCCCTATTCTTAAATAGGACACCCTTCAGCGTAATTATATTATCATTATTATATATAATATTTTACATAATATAAGTTTTTATAATTTGTATTTTCTATTATTATTATTTTTTAAATTTTTATGGTAGTTTTTTAATTTTAGATCATAAAATATAATTTTTAGAACATTATTAATTTAATATTATGAAATAAAATTACATTTATTATTTAGATTTGCCCCACACCAATGGAGGTCACAAGGGGGACCTCCTCCCCTTAAACATATTCAACTTAGAAGCACTTATTCAACTTTATTCAACCAAGAAGCCACAATGGAAGTCCAATAGCTACCACTTGTAATTCCAACTTAAGATGTCACTTGTGGGGATTCGAACATGGATCTACATCTTGAGAATCATATGGCCTTGCCATTTAAGCACAGTCCCATTGATTTTTTTTAATATAATATTATAATATTTAGATATTATATATTTAATATTTATATGCACTATAAGTTATTGAATATAAATATCATATAACGTTTTACATATATTATTAATTAGAATATTAAATATATTATAATTTTAATATTTATATATATTTATTTTCAATTAATAATTTCTATTATTTTTCAAAATATGTTTTATTATTATTTTTTCTAGTTTGGATTATAAAATGTAATTTTCTAGAATATTATTAATTTAATACTATGAAATAAAATTATAGTTTAAATATTTAACTATTTTTAACATAATATTATAATATTTAGATATTATATATTTAATATTTATATACACTATACATTATTAAATATGAATATAATTTAACTTTTTACATATATTAATAATTAAATATATTATGAGTTTAATATTTATCTATATTTATTTTTTAAATATATATTATATTTATTAATTTAATGATCAAAATATTAAATATATTAGAAGTTTAATATTTATCTATATTTATTGAAAAATATATTCACTTTATACTTATTATTACATATTATATGAAATATGATGCATATTATTAAATATAAATATTATATACATGCATTCCTTTTTCCTCCCACCCTATCTCTCTCTCTACCTATACCTCCTCTCTACTACTTTTCTCTATCACCTCTTATATCTCTCTCTTTCCCCCTTTATCATATTCCTCTTTCTATATTCCTCTCTCTACCTCTCTCTCTATATCACTTCCTATATCTTTATCTTTCTATTTCTCCATCTCCCCCTCTCTCATCCTCTCCCTCTTTCTATCTCTATTTCTCCCTCTCCCTCTTTCTTTCTCCTTCCATTGCTCCCTCTATATGTTTATCTATCTTTCTCACACTATTTCTATATTTCCCAAGTTATATCTATCTCTATCCCTATATCTTCATCTCTCATTATCATTCCCTCTTTCTATTTCTCTCTACTTCTCTCTCCTCTCTCTATTTCTCTCCCCCTCTCCCTCCTTCTCTATTGATTTATATATATATCTCCTTCTCAATATCTCTCCATATCTCTCTCTCATATACACACACTCCCTCTTTCTCCTTCCCTACCTCTATCTCTATCTCTCTATTTTTTTGCCTATCTATACCTCTCTCTATTACTTATCTCTATCACCTTCTTTATTTCTCACTCTTTCCCCCTCTATCTTTATCTCCCTATCTCTCCCCCTCTGTATCTATATCTCATTATGTCTACCTCTATCTCTTTCTATCTATATCTCTCTACATATATCTCCTATCTCTCTCCCCCTTCTCTCTATCTTATTCACTCAATCTCTCCCTCCATCTCTTCTACCCTACATATTTATCTTTATTTCTCTCTCGATCTCCCTCTCATTCATCTCTATATCTCTTTCTATCCATATCCTTCTCTACATATATCTCCCTATCTATCTATCTCCCCATCCCTTTATCTCTTTTCCTATCCCTCTCTATCCCTATATATCACCATCTATCTATATCTCTCCCTCTCCCTCTCCCTCTCCCTCTCTAGACCCTCCTCTTCTTCATCCTCCCTCTCTACATATATCTCCCTCTTCCCCATCTTCTCTCTCCCCATCATCTACTTATCTCTCTCCCTTTCTCTCCTCCCCTCTCTCTACCTCTCCCCATCTGTCCCTCTCTTTCTCTCTCCCTATCCCCCTATCTATCTTTATATCTCAACCTATCTCTCCCTTTATCTTCCCATGTATCTCTATATCTATTTCTCTCTTCCAATTTATCTATATATCCATCTCTCTCTCTCTCTCTCTCTCTCTCTCTCTCTCTCTCGCTATCTAGACCTTATTTTTATCTCCCTCTCCATCTCTAATTTTCTTTTTCCACTTCTCTCTATTTTTCTATCTCTTTATCTCTCTCCCTCTCTCCCTCTTTATATGTCATATATATCTATCTTTATATCATCCTATCTCACCATATATCTCTCTCTATCTCTCCACCTTCCTCTTCCTCTATCTCTTTATCTATTCCTCTTTATCTATCCCTCTCTATCTGTCCCCCTCTATCTCTCTCTCTCTCTCTCTATCTTTATTTCTCCCTCTATCTCTCTCTATATCTATCTATTTTTCTCCCTCTTCCTCTCTCATTCTAGATATTCATCTCTACCTCTATCTACTTGTCTCACTCTTCCTCTCTCACTCTATATTAATCTATACCTCTATATTCCTCTCTCTCCCTCCATCTCTAGAAATGTCTCCCTCTCTCTACCCATCTATAGCTCTCCCTATCTCTAGAAATGTCTCCATCTCTCTATCTTATTCACTCCATCTCTTCTACTCTATAAATTTATCTTTGTTTCTCGTTTTATCTCCCTCTCACTCATCTCTCTACCTCTTTCTATCCATATCTTTCTCTACGTATATCTCCCTATCTCTTTATCTCTTTTCCTACCACTGTCTATCTCTCTATATCACCCTCCATCTATGTCTCTCCCTCTCCCTCTCCCTCTCCCTCTCTCTCTCTCTCTCTCTCTCTCTCTCTCTCTCTCTCCCCATCTCTCCCTCTCTTTCTCCCTCTCTACTATACCCATATTTTGAAAGATCTTTCTAAAATACATTTACATATATCCTTTCTAAAAAACCTATTCAAAATATGTATAATTAAATATAGAAGTTTTTACATATAATATCTTAAATACGTTTATCTAAAAGTGTAGATACCAATTCATAGTTATTTTAGTTTGCTTAAGAACTATTATGTAGTTTTTTATTTACATAAGAATTATTTTATTATATTAATTAATATTTATTAAATAAATATTTTATAATTTATCTTTTAAATATATATTGTTATATATTTTAGTTTTATGTACATGGTACCATTCTCCCCCTTAATCATTCTCATATTAATAGGACCTACACTTCCAATATAAATAATTAAAATATATTTAAAAAATAGTAAATATCAAGATTAAAACATGTATTTGTTACAAATTGATCTTTAGATTTATTTTTGATATTATAAATTATAATTTTAATATAAAAATTACTTAATCTTACCGATTCTTCTATAATATTACTTATACTAGATAACATTAAAATAATATATAATAATAATTAATTTAGAATACATTTTTATAGTTAAAACACACAATGTGAATTCTAATAATAAATTTATAATTAATAATTTAAAAATAAATATAAAAGAAAAATATTTTAATCTCAATCAAATTTTCATAAGACTATCCATATTTAAATATATATAATTGATATTTTATACATATAGTATAAAGGTTTTTTAATTCATAAATGTGAATAATTATAATAATATGAAATTATTTTAATTACTTAAGAATGATTTTAAAGTACATTCTTAAGAGATATAGAAATTTTTAAATTTCATTTATTTTTTATATAATGTATACACTTCTTATGTTATCAATTTTATTAAATAATATTGTGCAATGATATAATATTATATAATAGTATATGAATTTATTTTAAATATAATAATGTGAGGTATTATAATAATATGGATTTATTTTATTTATATAAGATTTATTTTAAAGTACATTTGTATATTATATTAGATTAAACATTTCCTTTTCTCATATAGCTTGTTCACATCTTATATAAACAAAAGATTATATATATGTATCCATTTTATGGAAATCTATATATTTATAAAGGATTATACTTACATAATTCTATATACATGTTATATATTTTAAGAGTTATCATATATAGAGTTGATTTAGTTTTAAAATATGTGGATTATGTAATTAAAAATTAAAAAAATTACATATTCCATATAATAAGAAGTGAGAATATATAATAAAATTGGCAGATTAAAGAAAATAATTATTCTTATTAATTTTTTAATGAAAACAATTAAAATATATAAATAATAGTATATTTATATTTTTTAATGAATAATTATTGTTTAATTTATGTTCAAACAAATCAACTATTTAACTAGAATATATATCTTAAATATATCTATCTAAAAGATTTTGAGAGATTAGATAAATTTCATGACATCTTTTAAATAGATATATTTAAATTATTTATAATAATTTTATCTAGATATTATAATATAATTTTTTTAAAATTTAAATGTTTTATTTAGATTTTAATATCACTTATTATTTTATTTAATCCTTAAAACTATTTTATTTAATTTTTAAAAATGTTTATATTTATATAAATTATCTACTATATATTTAATTATATAATTTTTCAATTTTTTTAATAATTTGAAATAAATAAATATTGATAATAGATAAGTAGGAGGTATCTTTCATTCATTCTTTATCATGAAAGATGATTTTTTATGAATCACTATTCATAAAATATGATTGAATCGTTTTATGACTGAATCCTGATAGCAATATCTCTATATAATAATAATTAAAGATATGTATATTAATAATATTTCAATTATAATATAAAAAATTAGATCTAATAAATAAAATTATAGACTTTCCCAATATTAATCTAGGTTTGAGCCATTATACACCACTCCTCTCAGTTGCACCTTGCAACATCAAAGACAGTTTTCAGTATTTTAAAATTGAAGTGGGAAAAAAAAACATTGAAGTGCGGACAAACCGACTATATTTTTCAATTTCAATGAAATAGCAACTTGTGAGATTGACAAGCCCTGATATAAATCTTTTTCTGACTTACTTTTCAATATAATAATACAGAAGGGGTGAACTTTGTTTCACGTACCTCTCACTTGATAAAAATAACTTCTAGAATTATTTTTCTTCTTTTCAAATTCTATTATAGGTACCATCATATGTTTGTACTGAAGCAGAACAGAATCGTGTAGCTTTCACTTGATAAAAGATAAGATCTGGAATTAATTTTCTCGTTTTTAAATCCTATCGTAGCTTCATATGCTTCTATTTAAGTAATGCCACTGACATGCCAAAGATAGTTGAAACGCCAAAGATGGAAGGGACTCTCATTCCTGGATTGCCTTACGACATGAGCTTGCAAATTCTGGCGCGAGTGCCAAGGAAATATTACTGTGAATCTATGTGTAGGGTTTCTCACTCCTGGAAGGATGCCCTAACAAGTCCTGCTCTTCTAGCCCAGCGAAAATGGCTGCACGTAACAGAATCGTGGCTTTACACAGCTGTGGTGTGCGAGCACGAGAATCGACCCTGCATCCTTTGGTTTGCCAGGAATGTTAGTGCAGAGGCTTCACAGTGGTGGCCGTTACCGTTAATGAGCGAAGAACACAGACCAATTTATGGATTCGGCTGCGCAGTAATTGGCGAGCTGCTATTTGTAATGGGTGGCTGTGAATGGCACAAAGATTGCACTACTTTTCCCGCTACCAACAAAGTGAGCGTCTTCAATGCCCGAACAAATAGGTGGAGTTGCGTAGAGGGGATGAATGATGCGCGGGCAAATTTTGGGTGTGGAGTAGTTAACGGGAAACTTTATGTTGCAGGTGGAGAGAGGTTCGTTGATGTGGGTGCCCAGAATTCTGATGGAATGGAGGATTATACCGACTGTAATTGTCTAAAATCTAGTGAAAGTTACGATCCATTAACGAAGAAATGGGCGACTGTGGGGGAGATGATCCATGCCATGCATTTTGTTAGCGGGCAAGTGGTGGACAACAAATTTGTGGTTTGTGGGTTCGCTTGTGAAGGGGATTTGCAATTCTGTGAAGTGGCAGAGGTATTGGAAGAAACAGAGATGAAGTGGGTAGAGCTTCATGAGGAAAGTGCAACTCACATTTCGTTGCCTGAGATGGATCATTATCATAATTATATTCCCTCAGAAGGAAAGGGAATTAAATATGATTCTGGTCTCATGGCATCCATGTCTAATGCGTTGGTTGATATGAATAATGGGGAAGTAGCAGAGGATTGTGGATGCAATTCGCAAGCCAGTCTTGTTATAGCACTGTGAGATGTTGGCAAAAGAAAATCCTATACATGTAAATAATCATTATCATGTTTGTTTCTGTTGGAGAAGAGAGATTTATGGGGGATTTGTTTCTATCTGTGGATTTGCCTTGATTTGTGCCTTTAATCTATGCCTCTAATTGGTGCCACTAATTGAGGCTGATGTATCTATTATCATAATCTGTGCCTTGATTTGTGCCCTTAATCTGTGCCTCTAATTGGTGCCACTAATTGAGGCTAATGTATCTACTTATATGGTGCTAGTGTGATCTCCATGATCAGAAAAAAATAATATATGAAAACCCCTTTCTCTCCTTCCGTGGATGTAGGCTACAGCTGAACCACATATATCTATGTCTTATGTGAATGATTTTCTTCAGTTTCTTTCTCTGAATGGATGATGTGTTCATGTGGACTTAAATTATCATATTCAGATGTCATCTTCCGAAAATGAGTTTTGATGCATTCTTTTTCAATTCCAACTCTCTAATGAGAAATGAAAAACAATAGCCAATCTTGTCGGCTAGTAGAAATGAACAGTGCTTGTATATTTGACTTCTACATATCAAAATTATTTATAAAATTCTAGTCATCTAAATACGTTCACTTTTAGCTGTTGGAATATATAAATTTCTAAAATAAATAATCTTTAAAATTTTTTTGTCTTTCATCAAATTTTCAGGTTTTGATTTATTAGTTTTGATATAAGGATAATAAGTAATAATGGAATATGTTTAATTTATTATTAATTATAAATGATATAATTAGATAACACAATAATGTTTTGTGGGATTCTTTGTGATAAAATGAATTGAAATAAGAATATCTGGATTTTCTACGATGGAAATAAAACTTTTCCTTTTATACCACACCTTAATCACTAGATGGCAATTAATTGGAAAGGGTTCATGTGGGGTTCAATTAAAACTATGAATTTAAAAGTTTTGCGGTCATTTTTCTATCTATATATATTGCTTAGGTAAATGAGTAATCAAGGATCAAGACCAATCCCTAAAAATGCATACAAAATAGAATCAAGTTTAGATAATTTTTTAACTTTGTACACAAACACATCTAATAAACTCTAGTCATTATATTAGGAACAAGTTGATTAAAATAAATCCAAAACAAAAGGTAAAAGTATACAAATTACATTTTTTAGTAGTACAATAATTAATAATGTTCATAACAAGGTAACAATATCTTCACTAAGAGGAAAACCTACTTTCAAACAAGGGTGCCATAGTCTTTATAGTTATGTAGCTAGAAAATTGTCATGCCTAGTTTTGTTTAAGTAATTTCTATTGTCTTTTCTAGTTTTTAGTTAGCTTCTTAAATCATAAATTACATGGTGACCTAATAATTTTACTTGGATTTCAAATGTGACATTAATAAATATATATGAAATTTTATGGCTTCTTTGAAATTTTAAATCCATATTAAGTCTCAAACTTCTATTAGTCCCAATAATTCTAGTTGAGGGTGCCCTTAACCATAATATATGTATATCTTTCAAAATTTATATTTTATTATATTTTTGTGTAATTAGGTTAGTTTGACACCTATTTTACCATTTTACCACACATTCTTGTAATGGTTATGACACGTGTCTATGTAGAGATATTTGATCAACATTCAATTTTGCAAAATTATTGAAAGCTTGGCAGTCTTATAATTTGAAGTACTTCTCTTCAAGAAATTTTTTTTCCTTGGAACTATGCACACCTCTTAAAACTAATAAATTTGGTCTACAATATCTATAGATAATGTTGATCTCAATTCTAGTGTTCCCAATCATTTTAAGTGCATTAGTTCTTGCCCCTTTTATGTTTTGAGTTGTGTATTTAAACATATATGTGTTGTTGTTTTCCTTTGTTTCCATGTATGTAACATAACCAAGTATTAGGCTCAAATCTATTTATTATATATTATCGTTAAATAAAAAATGATTTAAAATTTATTGTGTTAACATTAACATAACATAAATTAAAAGGAACATATCATTTTAAAATTTATTTTTCTTTTATAAATTATTTTAATCTCATAATGTGCAATATGGATCATTTGTTGTTATTGTTGTTATAAATGATTTGAAAAATACTTAATTTTTTTCTCAACAACTTTTTTATTTATAAAAGTAAGAGGATCATTAATATAACATACAAAATTACAATGTATACATTGTAGAAGAATCATACTCAAATATATATTATAAATACGAGGATCAAATGTTTGGTGAATTTCATATTTAATTTTATATAAAATGTTGAATGAGATCAAATTGTAGAAAAACTTATGTGGGAAAAAGAAAATGACAACAAAAAATAATAAGGTAGAAAAAATGGATAAGCATTAGAGGGGTCAAAAAATAATTATACAAATCCGAAGAAAAGAAATAAGGGAGAGATAAATAGAAAATGAGGTTTCATAGGTACATATTATAAACTATTGAATGTTAAACTTTGAGAGATGTTAAAAGACAATTATCTTTTAACAAAAGGATTATGAGATCACAAGAGGGTATAAGTGAAGGAGAGGGGGAAGAGTGCATGAAACATTAAGAAGGAATTACATGGTTACAATCAAGAGAATGAATAATAGATGTTTTTTTTCAATTTTGTTTTGTAATAATTATTTTCTTTAATTAAGAATATGGTAGATTCTAAATAAATGTAGTGTTTGAAATGTGTTAAGTAAGACTAATTTTTGATATATGATCCTCATTAATATCTTTATTAAGTTTAATATTATAGTACAATACTTAATTTATATAATTTTTATATTTTTAGGTAAAAGTGAATTCTGTATTATTTGTATTTATGCTCATATTATGTATGATCAATTTTAAAAAAGATAAAATTATATCATTTACTATTTAAATAAATGATAGGCACTGCAATTGGAAGTATCATTACTATGTAACACACTTGATTGATATGTGTGTTAATAAAATGCAACACACATATTTGAATCATGAAGATTTACAAAATCATATGTTAAAAACATGCTTATGTTTTTCAACATATTTATTAAAAATTATAGTATATTTAATACACTTAAAATATATCAAGTATTTGAAATAAGTATTTTCTCTATATTAATATGTCCATACATGTGAGACATGTAAATTGAATGTCTTAAACATACTCATAAATAGATCAAATATAAAGCATAACCTTCTCCCTGTAGGAATTAATTTCTACCACCACCAACCTGCAATTAATCCTTAGTCTAGAAACATCCGTAAAACAGATAAGTTGGTAGGTAAAAGAAGAGTCCAGAAGGGAAGACCAATGAAGGATTTCTCACATGTTTTGAATACGTTCTAGACAGTTGTAAACTCTTTAAAAGAGGCATCATGTAATCGTCTAAGCATCGGTGGTAAGATGGAAGTGATCATAGCATTCTGGCATATGTAATGTATTGAGTGATGAATGAAATGTGCAGCAGCATGAAGGTTTTTTGCTTTTTTGGTGAATCAATTTTATTTTTGTTTTTGAGTTTTATGTGTTGGATTTGTATTCCATCCACCTCCTACAAGTGGTATCAGAGCCCAGAGTGATCCAAAGGAGAGTAAAGAAGAAGCCAGCTGCTGCAAAAGCTAAAGTTGTGGGTTCAATGTCTGAGTGCCAGTTTGCAAATGAATTTCTTTGTGAGCTAGATAATGTGCAGATCTAAAGGAGATTGAAGCCAAGCCATCGCTAAGGAGAGGCAGATCCAAAGTCTGATGGCATTGCAAAGATTGAAGGAGGATATTGTATCAAAAATCTACAGATCACAACTTTATAAAGTAGTCGCAGAAGGTTTGAAGGAGATTATTTGGAAGAGGCAGTATTATCGAAGTTGAGGAGTCGCCAAAGATCAAGACTGGAGAATATTGTTCAAGTCATCACTGCTATTTGTCAAATCGTTGAGTAGTTGTCTGCTAGCGAATAATGAAGCTAGTCAAGGAGTCGCTGGAAATGTACATGAAGTTGTTGAAGTTGCCAGCCAAAGATTGTTGTTTTGTTTTTGCACACATTAACTGACAAAAGGAGAAGTCACCAATTTTTTTGAAGCCGCTTGAAAGATCATCACTATTATGTTAGAAATCACAGTCTATATGGCATATCGCTCTTTCAATAAAAGGCAATTGTTGTTGTCAGATAAATCATTTAATGTTTGGGTAGAAGGTTTTAAATTTACAATCAAGTACATAATATTTATGAAGGAAGAAGCCCCAAATTTGTTTGCAATGTTCTTATGAATTTGTCGTTGTTTAAAAGAGGTCATTGCTAGATGTGCAAGTCATGAGAATTTTTTGCAATCTGAAACATAGGTAAGCTGTAGTTGTTAAAATGGTGTTGTTTATACAAGGTTGATTGGAGAAGTTGAAGAAAAGTTGAAGCACACAGAGATGGGAAGAAATTGTTGTATCCAAATCATAGTCAAATTCAAAGGTAAGGTGAATTATAGAAGTTTATTTCAATGGGAAAAATTGGAAAAAGAGTTAAAAAAGAGAATGAAAATTTAGTTGTTGAAAATAATTGTTTGGAAGAAGAATTAATGAGGCTTAAAGAACAATTGGATACTATTAAAAAGAATAATAGACTTTATTTTGAAATTAATAAAGAAATGTAGAGAGAAACGTGTAAACTTCTAGATGAAAATTATAATCTTGAAAAGGAATTGGAAGAAGTTAAAGAAAAAAATGAAAAGTTAGAAGAAAACTTAAAATTATTTGATAAGGTCCAGAAGAGGATTTAGAAAAAAAACTAAATTTGTTGGAAAAAGAAAATGAATGTCTAAGAACAAAGCCTCCAATGTCTCATGTGGTACAGATGATTTGTGTTCTCTATCTGATGGTATATTTGGTAAATGTGATTTTTTTAAAGTTATTTGTGATAGTGATAAACATGTTAATGAGTCTAATGATCTTGTTAGTTGTGATAATTTTGATTCTACAAAAGCTAAAGAAAATGTTGATCTAAAAATTATGAAAAAAATGGGTTATAAAGGAAAAGGTTTGGGAAAATATGGGCAAGGAATAAGAGAGCCCATTCAACCAGTTATGAGGCCCAAGAATGTCGGCCTGGGATATGGTAAGAAAAATATAATTGATGTTGATAGTGTTGCAAGTTCGTGCAAATCAAGTAAAAGGGTGCAATGTCCATATTGTCATAGAGAGGGGCATAAGAAAGAGAATTGTTGGGATCTTCACCCTTGTTCTATTTGTGGTATGAGAAATCATTGTGAAAAGTCATGTTGGAATAAACATTCCATGACAGGTTGTATGTGCATGGATTGTGGATGGGTTTATGGATCTAGTTGGTAGAAAATTACAGGTATGATCAAGAATTTGTTCAAGTATAAAAGTTTGCATGTAAAAGATGATGGCAATTATGACAAGTTTGAAGGCACAACAAATACTTTTGGCAAACCTTTTATAGATGGGAAGTTTTAAGAAAGTTGCAGATTGAAGGTTTGAGAGACTACCGCAGTAGTTGGACAAACACAAAGGCATCGTCAGGCATGAAGATCATCAAGATGGAAAAGAAAGGATTCGAGAAGTTTGAAGACTTGGTTGCAACCACAAGACAAAGAAGAGAAAGAATGACATCAGTCAATGGCAAAGGAAGAGTAAAGGAACTGGAGAATTCCGCAACATTCGTAATAAGACAAGAAAATGACATTAGAATTGAGAGTTCTTTGAAGCTATGGAAGAATAGAATTTGAGGAAGTCTGCTGGCTTTGTTAGAGACAAAGGAAAAGAATTTATAAAGAATAATGCTCCATTGACACAATGATAGATTGTAAATGAGTACCTAACAAGGCTCTAGGCCGGGACCCATCTATACTAAATCATGACATGTATATTCATAGCAATTGGTTTGTGGTAGAAATTAAGGGGGAGAATTGTAGGAATTAATTTCTACCACCACCAACCTGCAATTAATGCTTAGTCTAGAAACATCCGTAAAACAGATAAGTTGGTAGGTAAAAGAAGAGTCGAGAAGGGAAGACCAATGAAGGATTTCTCACATGTTTTGAATACGTTCTAGACAGTTCTAAACTCCTCTTTAAAAGAGGCATCATGTAATGGTCTGAGCATTGGTGGGACGATAGAAATGATCATAGCATTCTGGCATATATAATGTATTGAGTGATGAATGAAATGTGCAGCAACATGGAGGTTTTCTGGTGAATCAATTTTATATTTGTTTCTGAGTTTGTGTGTTGGATCTGTATTCCATCCACCTCCTACACTCCCATGTTTTTAAATTTGATGACTAAGAAATATAAAATAAATAAAAATAATTTTTAGATTTCTTCAATTTTATAACGTTAAAAAATAAAATAGAAGAATTGAAGTTGTCACAATTCAGAACATAAAATGTGCGCATAATCCACAGCTGTTACCTCCCTAACTTTGACCAATACAATAAAATCCTCCCCGCACACGACAATGAAGAGATAATCCTGTTCAATATACGCAGTGTTTGTTGGGCTGGCCAAGATTGGAGTTTAGTGATTGAACGTGCAACTCCTCTGCTACAATCCAAACTTGGTCGACAGTGATGACGTGATCGACATCTACCCATTCTCACCAAACCCTTTTTTCAGTTCTCTACATTTCAATTTTGAGCACAATTGACATTGTGAGGCAAGGCTACAGAACAGCTTCTACTATTCAGATCTGCCAGAAGTATGCAGGGGATTCTCATTCCTGGTTTGCCTAGCGATGTCGGCCTGGAAATCCTGGCCAGAATACCAAGGCAATATTACTGTGAAGCCATTCCCAACGTTTCTTCTTCGTGGAGGGAAGCTGTAATAAGTCCCGCCCTTTTTGCTGCGCGAAAGCGCCTGCGCGTGAAAGAATCGTGGATTTACACAGCTGTGGTGTGCGAACAAGAGAATCGAACCTCCATCCTCTGGTTTGCCAGGAATGCAACTGCAGAGGATTCGGAGTGGCGGCCGATGCCGTTAATGACGGAAGAGCACAGGCCAATCTGTGGATTCAGCTGCGCAGTAATCGACGAGTTACTGTTCGTAATTGGCGGCTGTGAATGGCACAGCAATTGTACCAGTTTTCCGGCAACCAACAAAGTGAGCGTTTTCAACGCTCGAACGAATCGCTGGAGTTGCGTGCAGGGCATGAAAGATGCTCGGGCAAATTTCGCCTGCGGAGTAGTTAACGGTAAACTATTTGTTGCAGGTGGGGATCGATTCGTTGACTTCAATGATGAGAGTTGTGATGATGAAGATGATCAGACTACCTGTGATTGCTTAAAATCCACTGAAATATACAACCCATTGACAGATGTTTGGACGCCTGTGGTGAACATGATCCATGCTAAGCATTTTGTTGGTATTGATTCTGAAAAGAGGCCACACCTCTAAGCCAGCTGATTAAAGAAATGAAGCAGCAGAGAAAGAAAACAAACAAACTGACACAATGCTGATAAACAAAATAAACTGCAATCTATTAACTCATTGGAAAACAAACTTCACATTCTTTGTCTATTCTGCAAAATGCTGTTAAAAAGAATCAGAAAAAATACTGCTCTGTTTTGAAACAGAGTGCTCTGTTATTGCAGCTTCAGCAGCCGAAAAACAAAAATACAGAGAGGATAATATATAGAGATATAAGATGCAGCCTCAGAAACAGTACGCTGCCCTCAAAAGGAAAAAACAATAAAAACAGATGTTTTACCCAAATTACAATTAAAAAACTAAATCGTATCTTCTATAATAAGCATGCAACACATGCATTATTTGCAAAGGGAAAAAACTACGAATTAAAACAAAAAAATAATAAGCATGCAACACATGCATTATTTGCAAAGGGAAAAAACTACGAATTAAAACAAAAAACTCGCTAAGAATAGTCGAAGCTATCTTTGCCATGCATAGCAGATTTTTCCTTGTTGGAAAATCAGGAATCTCCATCGCATCAATTATCTTCAGTTGGTGCCTCTGTCATAGACGACAAGTTTGTAGTCTGTGGGTTCCTTTGCCAAGGGGATTTGCAATTCTGTGAGATGACAGAGACATTCCAAGCTGAGAAGAACAGGTGGGTAGAATTTCATGGGCTAGAAGAAAATGAAACGGCAAATAATGAATCCATTTCTCCCAATGCCGTGAAATATGAGCCTTATGAAATTGAATCATCTTCTCAGAGTGTGGGGACTTGTGAAATACCATTCGGTGGAAGAAATATGTCAGTGAACACCACAATTGAGGAAGACGGTGAGAAATGTGAATGGGCAGGCATTTCCCAAGCTTGTTTTGTGATATCAATCTGAAAATTTAAACATCGTAGGGGGTAAAGTTTCTTTGGTTTTTTTCTTATCTGTAATCAAATTCACAAATATCTGGTTCCCATTTTGAGTCCAGATTGTTGAATGTATATAATAATTTTAACAATAAATAAATAAATATAGTGATGCTTCATAAGACAATGTCGTCTTCCATTGTTGTTTCTGGAGCTTTGTTTTCTCCTGTGATTGAATCTAAATATTCTTCTTCATCTTGTGTTTCTGCTCTTCTTTGTGCCATTAGATTATTATTAAAATAAGGCCTTATTAAATTTTCATTTTCATCGAAGACAGCGTGCAGTCTGTCTATTCAAAATCGCCTTCTGTTTAGATTTCTTTAACGCGGACTATAAGAATGTATTAGTTTTTTTAAGAATATTTGAAAACGTTTTATATTATCAATCAGTAAGTTTGACACGCATAAGCAAACAGTAGTTATTGTTTTTCGAGGAAAAGAATTGAGTAGTTGGAGAGTGACGGGCGTAGAGGTTTTGAAGAAGCAGCCTCAACTTGATTAGTTAAATGCGACGTCAACATACCATTGCTTTGATAGAGAAGGTTTAAAAAACTGAGTGTTCTCGGGGGCCCAATTTTGTAGGACGTGGAAAATTCTAAGAAGATTCTCTATTTTGTCGCTAGGCTTTGCCAATGTTGAGCCCTCGTATTAAGGAAATTTTGTTATAAAATGAAATTTAAATTTTAGCAAGATTTTATTTTGTGAAGAAAGATTCTCTAGACATAATTTTTTTATATTAAATAAAGTTAGATTACAATAAGAGAATAGCAGTATAATATATATTAAACTGCACAGAAAATAAGAGTAGAAAAATTATATTAGAAAGTACGAATGTTAAAGTTTTATTCTGACATTATTTTTTCAGTTTATCTATTTGTGTTGTTAGTTGAAAGGTGACGAAAAGGAATGCAAAATATAGGAGTCATTTGGAGGCCATTAAACTTCAGTTTTTGCAACTTCACGAAGGGGATATTTGCTGCTCTTCTAGACGTAACTAAGCAGGTCTCCTCTTAAGATAGGGATTTTCCACAAATAACAAGCTAGTTTGAAGAGAGCCTACACATAACTACATCTAGGTAGGTCTCAAGAGTCTCTTCCTTCTCAAGGGATGGGAATTAAGCTTGAAAGGTTATTGTGTGGTTTTGAGCAAATGTACAAAGGAAATGACGAATAGCTAAAAAGTATCGATAATTTTGTAGCATGGTGTATAAAAATATTCTTTTGAAACATGATTAAAAAATTATCTGGTGAATTTTGGTTTTGATTTGGATTCCATTAGCAATGTAGGTATACACATTTTTACAAGATGAGACTATTTAACCACTTAAATTTGAAAGGGCATGTGAGAAGGTGTTGCTTCAAGCTAAGTAAATGAATAGGCAATCTTTAATCACATGGATGCATAGGAATTTTGAAACATCTTAGTCAATTGACACCCTAAGATTCTAAAAATATATGCAATATAGTTTATGTAATCAAACTACTACATAACCTAACCATTATCTCCCTATAAATATGACACCAAATAATAAATTTAAAAAAATTAGGTGTTTTCATCCTTGAAGCTTTGTAAGCCAACTCAATTTTCAACCAATTTAGCTTTTGGTAAAAAAGGACACAATTTGGAAACAAATAAATTAGAAGAAAATAATAACTAGTGAAAGAAAATAATGGTTGTGTTGACGTCATAACATGATAAATTATCTTAATGATTCTTTCAATTCTACTACTAAAATTGAACAAGTGTACAAAATTGGAGATGTTCTTTGGTAGTCAGGATTTAGATCTTAAAGGCCCAAATTATTGTGCATATAAACCTACAACTCTCTTTTGAAAAATTTCCATGACATAAATAAATGTTTTTGTTTGTTAAATACCACCTTAACCATGTTGAGATCATTGTTAAGAATTCACTATGCTAGTAGAAGATTGTTTGCAAGTCATCGCTAAAGTAGCATCATTTCAATTTCATCGTTCCAAACATACATATTAAAAAAGCTAAAGGATCATTTATCAATATTGAAAAGGATCCATAAGGCTCTATTAGATAGGTCATAAGCATGAGTAACATATTGGGGTTGCCACTTTGCATTAACAAATGTTTCTATAGTACCTTAACCATTCTCATGATTATTACTATTTAAGTAAATGCTATATGTTCATATGACACAAGACGCTAGTAAGTGGAAAATTATAACAACCTTAATCTCTTGAACATAAAGAATATCTAGAGGGGTGAATCTCGATAAAAATATTAGACCATGAAATTCTAGTTTAAGTATATAAATCCCTTACATTTCAAGAGATGAATTTCATGGAGTAATATGGTCTATGAAATTTCCTTAGAGTCTAACTGTTACAATGTAGAAAACCTATTTTTCTCAAATCTAATTTCTAGCATTCAAGGGAGAAGTATCTAAATTACATATTTTATTTCTTAGGAACATAGTTTTCTTATTCGAAACTATTGAGGAGGATTACAAAACCATTTTACTCCTTCTGATTGTGACACAATTGGAACTCTAAAATTTGGCGAGGATAGAAAACTTGTTGGAAAATGTGTTCTTGAGAAGTAAGGCTTATTAACCTCTTTAAAAAACTCACCAAATTGATGTGAAAGAGTTGGGTGTAAATTAATTGCCTTGTTTTCTTTACCAATAGCCCATGGCTAAAAGGACCTCACAATATTTAGTATGTGTGGGACTTGTTAGTTTGAATTTAGTGTTTTCACTATTGTTCAAACCACCAAAGTTTGACAAGGAGTTATTATGGGATTTGTTATGAATATGTTGCACATGACGGATATCACCTATTTGTATATAAATAGTTTCTCTTAAAATTTGGTAGAGAAAAAAAAAAAGGTTGAAAACATACAACCCTCCCAAGAGAGGAAGCAATGTGATAAAGGGCCAACATGGAAAGGATAACCTAGGATATGTAACCTAAAAAAGAACCTTAAAAGTTTATTTGTCAAGCATGATGAAATGTGTTGTTTAAGGAGAAAAATCAATAAAGAGCAAGACACACATAGGAAGGTCCATGGTAAAGGATTATGTAAATATGGTTGGATTCCAAAAACTAGAAAATAAAGAAGCCTTTAGTTAGATTCTAGATGGAATCTCTATAACCTTTCTTGCATTTATTTTTTTGTAGTTGAATGAAAATTTTAAAGATAATTGTCACAAATAATTACTTAACAAGGAAAGTTGACAATCAAATGTAGGTCCTCATTTAGTCTCCTTTATGCATGTACCTAAAATGAAAGAAAATGGGGTTAGGGAGATGTTTTCGTATGGTTTAGAACATAGAGCGCAACCACTTTCCAATTTCATTCAAGGATAACCCTAGAGATCTCAATGCAAAGGAGAAAGCGATCTTGCAATAGGGTTGTCCTAGGGGCTAATTGTAAACTAATGAGGGGTTCACCACCAAGTAAGAACTTGGAATGACAAATGCAATGCAAATTAAAATGCTCAAACCTAATGGAATGTAATATTTCACTAAATGACCTAAAAATGCTTGAAAAACAAAATGGAAAGCTACAAGATGAAATGTGTACACCTAGAAATCTGAAGATAATTGAAGAAGGCTCTGAAATGATATAAATTCTGACTTTAATGCTGATTGGGAATCATATTAGGTTGAGAAAATTAGTCCCAGATTTGGGTTTATGTGCAGAAACGTGAATCTAGCAAATGGGTATCCGAAACTGTAAAAAATTGAATTTTGACCTAAAATGTGACTAATTCGCCAGGAGTGGTGAATCAGTCTAGTTAGGGTTTTCTGAAACTTCAAGGTCTGAATCTACTCTTAAATGTCTGCTTTGTCCTTCCTGATTGATTTTTCGATCCGAAACCCTGATTTGCCACGTATAGAAGTTCTCCAAGTATCTCCAATGCAAGGTGAAAACTTTAACAACTTTAGGCACTTTGACAATTTTCTCCAAACTTTCTCTTCAATGTATCTTCAATATAAACCTACAAATCACACACTAAAGAGAGGGAAAAATGTTATTTTGTTAGTGGATAGGGGTTTGCCTTGGTCAAACCCCATTTTGGTAATCAAACCTTGAAATAGAATGCAATAGGAATGGATAATGATGACTAAACAAAATATAATGTTGCAACACACCAAACCCTAGCAATAAATTACTGCAAACATGTATGTGATGGCTCCAATGGATGTAGATCTTGACTCTTGCTTGAATGTGATAAATCTTGAATGAAATGCTAGCTTGAATCATGAAACCCTACATCACAATTGTTAGCTCAAAAATAAATATGATGCATGAAGCCTTTGACATGATGCTTAATGCTTGAATAATGCTCTAAAATGCTTGATAATTTTCCCTTTAATGCTCTTGGGTTCTCTTGTAAATACTTGAATGCTCTTGCGAACTCAAACTTTCTATATACATGAATACTTGAATGCTTGAATGCTTGGGGTTGAAAATGAGTGAAAGAAACTTGTATTTATACCTAATTATGAAAGAATTCCTGAAATTACAACACTACAAGTTGACATATCTAGGAGGATAAATTCTTGCCAAAAAATTGAATTAATTTTAATTTTGGGCCACACAAGACTCATTCACTCAAGGTGGCAAATGAGTCCCATTAGGCATAATTTATGGGACCATTTTCAAAAATGCTTAGAAAGGTGTGAAACCAGGATTGAGGCCAAAACCTTAGGTGGGACTCATTTGCCCAAGGTGGTGAATGAGTCCCAAACCACCAAATCTGGGCCACACCACTTGGAAACACTCGAATTATGATTGGATGTTGATTTGTGTCAGGATCATCCTTGAAAAGATGCATTAAATGAGGCTTGTGGATATAAAATAAGGCCAATTGAAGCATAAAGAAGCCCAATTATTAAATAAAACCCTAGAAAAGTGTGAAAGTGTGTTACAACACTTTACAACACTCCAAATAAGGCATTAATAAGCTCATTTAGTTCACAAGGCCCCAAGACCTAGAATGCCAATATGTTAGACACATTGAAAAACTAAATCAGGGCCATGTTAGGGGGCATTTTTTATTACAGTACCATGTAATGTACTTGTAATAATGAAAAATGTACTCCTTAACACGTTGCCTTAATTTAGTGTTGTAATGTGTTTAACACATTCACATTAGGTCTTGGGAGCTTGTGAACTAAGTGGACTTAATTGTACCTTATTTAAGGTGTTGTAAAGTGTTGTACCACATTTTCACACTAATCTCGGGTTTTCAATATTAATTGGGCTTCTTTATGTCTTATTTGGCCTTATTTTTCATCTACAAGCCTTAATTAATGCATCTTTCAAGGATAATCCCAACATAAACCTTCATCCAATCATAACTTAGGTGTTTTTGGATTGTATGGCCCAAATTTAGTGATTTGGGACTCATACACCACCTTGGTCATATGGGTCTCGCCTAATTTTTGGGGCTCTGATCCTGATTTCACATGAATATAAGCCTTTCTTGAAAAACGTGTCCCATAGCCTAGCCTAATGGGACTCATACGCCACTTCTAGTGTATGAGTCCCATGTGGCTTAAATTTAAATTTAAATTGAAATTCTTGGG
>CM021106.1:55819508-56001761 GCA_007115665.2 Sequoiadendron giganteum | reverse complement strand
TTGCCACAGTACTAAATAAAATATTTTTTGTTTTACTTAAATTATAGAAATACACAAAAAAAAAAGACAACATAATATATTTCAAACCCTCACAAAATAAAATTTTATGATAATTTGAAATATTTGCAAAGATTTGTCAATTTCTACACAAACTATGCACCCGATTTTGACAATTTTACACCAAACAACTGGAAACTTATTTTAGTTTGAAAAATATGATTTTTATGCATAAAATATTCTTCTACACCAGAAAACATAACAATAGTATCAGAAACAACAAAATCTAAAAGTAAAATTTTATCATCTCTACTTGATAACTATAAAAAGCTAAACAACAATAACAATGGATTTGCTCTAACTGCATGATGAAGATATGAGACACCCAAATTTGATATTTTAGTGAATAAATAAAAGAAACCACTTTAAAATATAATAAAGATGAATATTTATAAATTTGGATTCTAATATATAAAGAACAATTAATAGAAAAAATATTGATCTACACCACTTAAAACAACAAACAACACAATATCAAAATCTAGAAATCAAAACACAGAAAGAAATAACCAAAAAAATGCAAACCAACACTCCAACTATAATTGTATTGAATATTTAGCTTAGATGTAACCTATGAATAAGATCACCCTCATGCACCAAATTATTTTCATCCTTTTATGCGTGAAATCAATGATATTTCATCTATTGATCACCAATCTGCAATGGGTTTCCATCAATAGAATTTTATTTGTTGAATATAAGTGTCTAGATAAATTGTGGTAGTGTTTTGATAAGATGAAAATAGATGTTTGGAATATGAAATTATCTAAAAATAAATAGAGGACCAAATCCAAATGACCCCCTCTTGAAAAAAAACTTTATTTTCATCAATTTCTCTCCAAGATAGACCACATTTTTTTTCTTCAGAACCTCCACTTGATCTCTGACAATTTTAGGCAATAAAGATGATTCTCTTCCATCTAATTATAATTTTCATGAATAATTATAAGATGCTCCTCCAAATAGATAATTTTTAACTCCCCAAGTGGAAATATAAATAAAATATTACTTTCAACCAATTCTAAAAAAATTGCTCATTTTTTATACCCATTACCTAATTCTAGACTAAAAAATGGGTAGAAACTCCCTCCTACAAATTGTCATGAAATAAGCTATAATAAGGTGTCACATGATCTTGAAAGTTTTTAATTGCCTCATGAAGAATCCAACACCCCATTTTGGGTTGTCATAATAATAATATAATATTATAATATTATAATATATTTAATATTTAATAGACCCCATCATTCTTTGAAATATTATTCATTATGGGTCTGGACCTTAAATATTAAATAAATTATTTTCCAATCTCCTTCCTTAAACCATAGAAAATGTTGGAATGAACAAAATTTCCATGAAATAAAATTAATTAAAAAGGAGACATGACATGTACCATTCCTTTTTAGGGTGGCTCAAAAGACAACTCAAATGTGAGAAATGAAGTCACACTTTTAAATGTAATTTCCACATCTTTAGTATTCAATAGTTTACATTTATGAAGGACAAAATTTTATACTTTTTATTTATTTTAGCTTTGTTATTAAGCATATCATTTCAATGTTCTAGTTAATAGATTTTAGCTATAAGATAATAAAACTAAGTGTTTTTCCTATCTTTTACTAGATTCAATCTTTGTGGTTTGGATTTAATTTAGTTTCTACCTATTTGAACCCCATTCTAGTAAAAAATATGGGTGTGATTATATTTCTAGACAAAATCATATGCACAATCAAATTTATCTCTTTAAAAACTTACTTTCATCTTCTATGAGACAAAATTCATATAAAAAATTATCATTTATTACTAGCTTAGATATGAAAATATTCAAATTTAATACTAGGATATCGTATTTAAGGACAAGTTCTAGGCCAATTACCAAATATTTATTTACAATAATTAAAGCACCAGTTTAGAGAGGATTAGAACATCAAATCATATAATCTTACACTGATATAGAGTGATTTTAATATTAAGTAGTATGTATGTCACATGTCTAGATGTTTTCATATAATTGTGAAAAGAAATTATAATGGGTTTGAATAAGATGTAAGCAAGTATCAAAATTCAATCTTAACATATAATACTCCAAAATATGTTCTTTGACACCACTTTGATCCTAAATTAGATATCATATTAAATATAAAAGATTAGATATCATATTAAATATGAAAGTTTCACATGTAGGAAACCATCAAGGGTAGAATCAAATAATGCAAGCTTTAGAGCATTCTCAAACATATAGTTTAAATTGATCTTTACATGGAATAATAAATATATGTTCTATGGTAAGACATTTTAGAAAAATAATCTTAAAAGAGAAAAAATATTGAATACCTTCAATATATTAATAGAGTTAAAAAAGTTTATTAAGTATACCTACATAATTAAATAGATCACATGAGGATAAAATATTTTTAAACTTTGTATTTAATTTTCTAATTATTTATTATATATTCTACTTAACTTTGTATGTTTATCTAAAATCAAATCAAAATACTTTATTATTATTTAAATAATAATAAATTAATATAATTGTTTAGTTATCTTCTCTATAATATTAACAAAATTATTATGATGTTTGATATGGAATTTATTTAGCATTAAATTCTTCAAACTTTCAATTAGTGTTTTTAAAATAATAATACAATAGTTAAAAATTATAATAAAAATATTAGTATAATGATTAAAAAACAAGTGATGCAGTGCGTTGTGTTCCTGCCACCTAGAAAATAGCTCTTTGGAGATTTGTATTGAGTGCAACAAAGAAGAATGAAGTGAAATGCAAGAGTTTTTTATTATAGAAGCTAAATATGAAGGATATAATTTGGATTAAATGTTTAATAAAATTAATAAAAAATGGTTGTAAACATTGTTAAAAAATTAATAGTGTATGTAATTGTTCGTAAATGAATTTAATTTCTTAGTAAGCTTAATTGAAATTATTAATTGTAGAAGAAATAGTTAGTTATGGAAGTTAAAATGATTACGGTAGAATTTGGATTTAATGTTTAATAAAATAAAACAAATATGGAACGAAACATTGTTAAAAGGTTAATAGTATATGTAATTGTTTCTAAATGAATTTAATTTTTTAGTAGGCTTAATTGAAATTATTAGTTGTAAAACAACTAGTTAGTTATGTAAGCTAAAATAGAAACAATCACTTGACAATGAATATGCTTACCTTTGTAGTAATTGTAGATTACTTTGGTAAGGTAATAGAAATTACTATTTTTAGTTATTGAGAATTGTGTTTTGTAAAATAATTTAGTGCATGGCCAAATACTAAATGCACTTTCAAAGTAGCAAATTATCAAAATAGCGGCACTCGAAAGAAATAGTAAGTACGGGAAAATAATTTTGAAAATTAGTGCCAATTGTTTTCGGAGAGCATGTTAGTTAATAACAATTTTATTTTTAAATATAAATTAAATAATTTGTAATAGTAATTTGTGTAATTAGGAAATGAACATTGTGTTTTGCAAAATAATTTATAGACCATGGTGAAATATTAGATGCATTTTGAAAATAGAAAATTGATTTAGTAGTGTTGGAAAATTAATTACTTATATTGAATAAAATAAACCAATTGTTTGAGAGTATATTAAGTGCTTGTAAATAATTTAGGAAAGAAAGTTTTTGTTACTTTGCAAAGATGTTTTAAATGATAAAAAATAAATTATTAGTATTTTGTTTAGGAAAACTAGTTATAACTTGATTATTTTTGTAAATAAGTACAAATTTTAGTTTGCATGAATAAATGATATTAATTAGTTTTTTATAATTACTAATTGAATTACTTATCTCAAATAAATTGTTAGTGAAATAAATAATCTAGTCGTAATTACAAACTATTTTGTGATTTGACTAATATCAATAAGTAAAATTATTTTAAAATGCTTATAAGTCAATTTGCTTTGCAAATAGTTTATTTTTTGTAACTTAAAATTTGATTAATAGTAATTAATGGAAAGAGTTGTTAGATTCATAGGGCAAGGGTTAATGTGTTTGAAGATCTGTAATTGGAATTGTTAGAGTTTTGTACTGAATGCATAAATGGAGAAGTGATATTGAAGTTCATATTTTTTTTGTACTCGTTAGAAAATATAAAAAAATTTATGTATAAAATTATTTAGTAAAGATATTTATTTGTTTACATAATAGTGTATCAAGCAAAAATGTAAGACATAAAAGATGAAAATATTAGAAATAGTTTTAAAGTTTGAAAGCATTGTATTGAAGATATGCAAAATATACATATATTAGCAATAGAATGAAAATAAAAATAAGTAATTGTAATAAGTTAAGTGTGCAAAATATTTAATGTTTTTTAAAATGATACTATTATTTTCAATTAATAGTAATATTTTAAAATATTTTCAACATGTCAATTTTTTTTATATCTTTGAAATAAATTCATTTTGTTTTGTAAAGTAATTATAAAAATTCTATTATCCATAAGAAATAAGGTTCATATGAATAACAGTTTTGTAGGTAAGCTAGGGGTTTTAAATATTAATTAAACCTAGCATGCGAGAGGTAAGCATAGAGGAGCATTTCTGTTTACACTTGCTTATCACTGACATAGTACAAGGTATTGGAATTTCTCCATATGAGTAGGGCTAGGATATTTTATTTCTGAACGCATATATTTATGTTGTTTATGTTCCCTAGTGCATCATTTTTATGATTTGATTCTAAATATTTTTGGAGGAACTTTTGGATGATGTAAGTGAAATAGCACTTGAAAAATATGTCCATGAATTCTAAGTACATATTGTTTCCATATTTTTGTAATTTTCTGAAACTAAAATGAATAGTCACATTGTGCCACACAATCGAACTTAATTGGCGAAGCAAGAATTAGAAATAAAAATGAGTAAGTTGATAATTGAATACAAATTGTGTCAATGTAGGCAACATACTCTAGCAAGCACACGAGGCCATTGTTGGAAGTGTATGATGTGCATTAGATATGACACCATTGGCATTGAATCTAAAGCTAAATGCATTGAATGACAGGTGTGTTATTCTTTTTTGTTGCAGAAAATTAGCAAAAGGTTTGAGAGAGTGGCATTTGGCACAAAAGCAATGAACCATTTAGTTTGTTCTATAGCATCAAACAATAGTTGTCGATATCAATTAAGAGAAATATAAAATATAGAATGTTGAAGAATGTAAATATAAAATGAACCATTAGTTTTTGTTATATGTTTTTTTGTTATAAAGTGGGTGCTAGTGGTTAAGAGAAATACGTGCTTGAATTTACAAGTATAGGGAGGTAGACAAATGATGTATACCTTTAAAACTGATTAGCTAATGAAGTATTTGAAATTGAATTGCTATAATTGCAATAGTAAATATAGGACATTTGGAAACCATAATACTCGATTTGAAGGTATTTGAAGTCATAAATGAGAGAATTAAGCATTTTGTAACATATAAAAGGAAAACATGTTGACTATAAAATGAGAGAAGGTAGAAGTTTTAATCCATATAAAATGAAATATAGTCATATAGGCCAAACAGCCAAAAACATAAGCATAAGGGAAAAGGGAAGTGCAAGTTTGTGCATTATCAAGTAACTTTGGAAGTGCTTGTGTTTGTTCGACATCTGCAATGTCATTAATAGAATTAGGACACAACCCATTCTTTATATGCAATTTTAAGCATTATTTGGAAATGGAAATCAAAGACAAGTATTTGTATCAGTATTGTTTTGTAATTTGTTGTAGAATATAATTTTCATTCACTCAGGGAAATAGCTTTAGTGATGCTATTGTTACTGGTTGAGCTTGAAATGACTTTTGACAGCGAAGACCCATAGTGCAAGCACAATTGTTGTTTTTTCCTTGACGTAGTCTTCATGGTTTATGTTTTGAGAGGCATGTAAGAGTTGTTGCATGACACGGTCTTCAACTAATAGTATATTGGGAGGAATGCTTCAAGTGGATTTGAAAGTCCGTTTGCTAGTCTTAATGTCCCTAAAACCTAAAACATGTAAGCATAAATATTTGTCAGTGTAGGTTTATTCAATTTATAAATAAATGTTGATTGGCCTATGTGGAACATTTTCTTTTGATATACATATCATTTACAATTGTCAGCGGTGCTTGTATTGAATCAAAGAAATAGTTTTGAATATTCAATTTAATTGCGTCTGTTGTAGAAATAACATTATTTTCAATGAATTTATCTATGCTAGAGACTCATGAGCAACTTGCATATTCATACTTATTAATGTCTAGTGTTTCTATATTTTTGATGTCTTGTTTTCATTCTGAATTTATAATCTTTTGTACTCTGTACATATGTATAGTGCATCGGAGTTGATATTTTACATAAACATGAAAATGTTTGATTGCAAAAAGAAAAGGGCAATGATTAGAGAGTCTAGCCTACAATTTTTTGTTCAACAATTGAGTATATTTGTGCCAATGTAGATATTTTTTGCCAACTGAAATTGTAAACAAAAGGCCCTGATATAGAGCCATTTGAGATAGATGAACATAGGCAATAACATGTTAAATGAAATTCACAAACATAAAGCAATCAATGCTCAGTCAATTTTGTAAATGCCAGAGCAATAAATTTTTTTTTGCAAAGAAATACTTTGTTTTTTATGCTTGGATTACAAAGTTAGTGCATTGAATGCTTTTATAGCCCATAAGAGGTTGGTCAAACTATCTAGCTTTGTACATAACTCCAAGCACTGCTTGCAACTGAAGGACATAAACAATGACAAATTTTGTAAACAAATAGATGTGTGCCATAAATTTTTGAAACATCTAACCTTTAATAAAAAATAGATGAATTTTTCCAATAAGCTAATGGGAACTTAAGCAATAAATAGTTAATCAATGCATTGAATGCCTTCACAGCAAAAAAGACCTTGCTCAAAGCATATATAATTAGTTGTACTATTATGTCCTATTAGCTTTTGGAATAACAAGTAATACTTCTAGTTATCAAGTATGATAAAGACAGAGGTAAGGTACTGATTAGTAGTGCATTGTGAGAGAATAACAAAATAGAAAAGCAATCACAGGAATCTAGCATTGTCAGTAGTGTCAAAAAAAGCATTGGCATATATGTGAATTTGGTAGATATGTTTTTTGCTAAAGGAGCAGAGTGGAATGAGGATATTTGTCCTGTGTGAGTAAGGATATGCTTATCTATCACTTGGTTGCACTGGGTAGCTTCAAGAAATGGACTGAGTGAAGAGATAGTAACAATGGTAAAGGTGTTGCATATAAACATATGACAATATAGACCAGAGAGAAAGTTTTACTTTGGTTAATGGATTGTAATATGGTCTGAAAATTGTTTGGGCAAGAGTGATGGAGAGAGAAGTGTTTCATTTTTTGAAATCCAAAGGGCATTTACAAAAGAACAATTAAATTTTGGAGAATGCTAATGGAATGAATAAAGGCATTATATGAAAAAGTAAATGTTGTGCACAAGGTCCTATTAACTGTAAATGCATGGATATAAGTTTTTGATTTTCATTTAAGTAAGTTAACACAATCAGTGAACATTATATATTGTGGAAAACAATGGATAAAAATGATACAAAAATCTAACCTTCCAGTTCCTTGTTCAACAAGCAACTATCATTGCATCCATATAGATCTTGTGTACCCATTTCTCCCCTAACCCTTATAAAAGAAACCGATGTTTCTATGTTACAAGTACCATAAACAAATAGACAAAATGTTTTCCACTAGTCCACTGTTGTTAGCATTGCTAACATAGAGAGCTAAAAACACATAAGCTTCTCAAAAAACAATGTAGAAGTGCAGTGGTTGTCAATGGCTTTGCTATGTGTTTATGATACTTGTTAACTACAAGTATTGGTTGTTGTTGCAAGGGCTAACGGGGCAAGTGGGTACATTAACTTACATGCCCTTTCAACAAGTTCTTGTAGACTATAAGGGCAGTGAATGTGTTAATTATGTGTTTATGATGGTTGGTTGTTGTTAGAAGGGCTAACATAAAATTCTTGGAAATATTTATCATATTGGTCTACTTTTTTGCATTGATATTGTTGTTTCTATTTCAAATAATTTGAAGGCTAGAAAGACATTATGAATTTTGCCAAACATTTAACCAATGAAAGTTAAATTAATTGAAAATGGTAAAATCTAAATTTTCTTTTCAAATAGTATATTTTTTTGTAACTTAAAATCTATTAAATATTAATCAATGAATAGTAGGCCATAAAAAAAAAATTATGCAAAAATTAATCGACTACAAGCATAAACCAAACCTAGCATTGGGCTATGATTGCATGAGTTAACTGTGTAGACATTGCGTCTATATGCAGCAGCCCTCGAACACATTTTTGACTCAAGGTCCAAAAGACATTATTTAGTTCATCATGTTTCCCCTATAATGCTTGTACTCATTAAGTATGGGAAAGTTACAGACACCTCGAGGAGTCACACAAAGAAGAGCATAGTGAGACAAGTGGTTTGGAGCATTTCCAATACCTAGTAATGTGCAAATTATGAGCAACTATAAATGGAAATGGTTTTCTATGCCTCAGTGCAGTGGAAAGGTTGGAGGCATTGGATATGTGCATAGGTACCAAAAATGGCAAGGGTGTTAGATGTATACGTGCGAGAATATAATTCGAGGTAGATTTTGTTGTTTGATGAATGCATAAGATTATGGTCTACAAGCACAAAAAACCTAGTAGTTGCTTAAGATATCATGAATTAGCAATGCGTTCATTAAATGTGTAGTGAGAGAGATATCAAGTTTTACAAACACATAGCCAAGCCATTCAACAATAGTGCAAATTTTTAGAATAGCGAATATGAAAAAGTGTGACCAAGAGCTAAGAAATCCATGGTCTTTTTATCAAATGAGATTAAGCACAAACAAAAGGCAGGAATGGTCTAAGTTTTCATGAATTAAGTATGCATGTACTAACATGCGATAAAACAACTAAAACATAACTAAATCAAGTATCAACCTAATATTTCATGTGTCAAATATATCATTTATCTCCCCGTGTATTGCATACAACTGTTCCAGCATGCTTTTTTGTAGAAGCAAATAAGAGAAATAGAAACACATTATAAGATTTTTAAAATAAATTTCATTGGCCAATTAAGTATGAAAAATTGAAATGCAATATATGCAATAGCAACTTGGACATAAGAAAGTAAACTATTGTGTAGCACATAAAGGGAAAAGATGTCAACTCGAAAACAAAAATAGCATAAAGTTTAGAGTCAGAGAACATGAGATATATTTATGTAGACGAAAGAGCTAGTGAGAAAAGCATGAGAAAAAATAATTATAAGAAACTATGGTAGCTTTGCTAAAAAAAAAGACATTGTGAAGGGAAACAGAACCACACAATGAATTTTTCCAAACATCCAATCATTAAATCCAAATTTTCCAGGTTTTTCTACTAGGCTAGTGCCTATGAAAGTAATCAAGCCACTATTAATGCATTGTAGTCTATACAAAATCAAAAAAATTGTTCAAACTTCTCATATTATTTACAATTATATATAAAAATTATCTTTTATACTAACTATAATAATGATAATGCATGTCGCAAAGAAGCAAAAATAAGTAAAAGACCGTCTTCCCTTGGACAAACCTACATTCCTACTTTTCTTTATGTTTCTCTTGTTGGCTCTTCTGCCTATATTACTACTGTAGACAATACTTTACTTTCTTATGTTTTCATTTAAATAGATCAAACTCTACTGCTACATGTTCACATTAGGCAATACATCGTATGCTACATAATACTTTACCTTCTTATATTGTTTTTTAAATAGATTAAACACTACCGTTACATGTTTATAATATGGAACATGCTCATAATTGAATTTGCTAGATTTTCTTTTCAAAAATTCACCCAAGCCTTTTTACCCGATATTAAATATGCTATTACATTTGTTACCTACTACCTATTAAAAATTTGCCAAAACAAATAGACCTCTATCCTCCTCATTTACATAAACAAAAATGAGTAGTACACTTGTTGGCACATAACGCATTGCTTGTAGACTAATTAAGAAGAATGCACACATAGTGAGAATGGAAAGAGTGTTACATGTGAACATGTTAGAATAGAGACTTGGAATTAATTTTTCTGTTCATTGATGCATTAGAATACTAGTATGTGGTTCCTATATAGAGCAATATTGTTTTAGATCCACTCCACAGTACAGACTTACAATGCATTAACAGTGGCTTGATTACTTTCATAGGCACTAGCCTACTAGAAAAGCCTGCGAAATTTGGATTTAATGACCATATGTTTGCAAAAGTTCTTTGCCTATTTTTGTTTTGCTAGAAAACCTGCCACAATTTGGGACAATTATTTTTGTCATTTCTTTGTTACTACCTCTTTTGTCTACATAAGAGTATACGGAATTGTTTATAAATAAATATAATTTTTTAGTAAGCTTAATTGAAATTATTATTTGTAAAAGAACTAAATACTTATGTAAGGTAAAATAGAATGAATTGCTTGACAATGAATATAATTACCTTTGTAGTAACTATACATTAGTTTAGTAAGGCAATAGTAATTAGTATTTGTAGTTACTAAGGATTGTGTTTCATAAAGTAATTTACTACATGGGTAAACAATAAATGCATTTTTAAATTAGAAAATTATTGAAGTAGTGGATCGAAACTATTTGTTTAAATTAAATAAAATGAAGTTATTTTTGAAGAAATAGTAAGTATGGATAAATAATTTACATGTTGATTAATATCAATTTTCTAAATTTTAGTATAGATTAAATCATTTGTAATACTAATTTTTATAACTAGGAATTGAACATTGCATTTTGCAAAATAATTTATATACCATGGTCAAATATTAGATGCATTTTGAGAATAGAAAATTGATTTAGTAGTGGTAGAAGGCTAATTATTGATATTGAATAAAATAAACCAATTGTTCGAGTCTATATTAAAAGTAGTAGTAAATAATTTCGAAAATAAGTTTTTGTTACTTATATTAAGTAAAATTAACTAATTGTTTTACAATATAGTAAATAGTACTAAATATGTGCTTGCTAGTTTGGCCTAAATTAATTATATTATATAAAATTAATGAATTGTTCGGCAATATAGTAAGTAGTACTAAATATGTGGTTGTTAGTTTGCAATAGTCTTTTAAATAAAAATACTAATTTTCTTTTGAATATAAACTAAATTATTAGTAAGTGTAGATGTCAAAATCTGCAAGAGAGACTTAAACAATTTCATGTTGTCAGCACAAAAGTTAGTTTAAATTAGAAAACTTAGACATTCCTATGAAATATTTAACCATGTTAAACAATGGAACTAATGAAAACAATGCAAGCTAAACAAAGGCATATGCAAACATGATTAACCCTTATCTCATAGTGGATTGGTGCCACTCTGTCATGTAGGATGCGACCCTTTCCCAATCCATGATAAGCAAAAGATGCCAAGATGCATAGTGATGAAGAGCAAAATTAGTTCTCACATGTAGAGAGTAACTTTGCATGAAGATGTGTTGTCAAATTTGTGTTGTTGTGCCTTGGTTTTATAGATTCAAGGTTGAAAGAGTGAGAGATTTTGATGAATGTGGGATCATTCATAAGCCAATGACAAGATGCCACTTGTCAAGATTTGAGAGGATGAAGAATGTGCAAGTTTTGGCCAATGTGCTAATTTCAAATTTGAATTTGCATGAAAAGACATGTTTAGGGGGGATGAAAGCTGCATTAAATGCCAACTTTGACTTGTGCAAGAGACATGTAAGAGCATTTAATGCTTTGTTGGAAGGGACAAGTCCTTTGGAGGGAAGATTAAAATTGATAGAATATTCCATCTTGATGCCCTTTTGAAAGTAATTAGAAGAATTAATAAATCAAAGAAATGATTTATTGGTGCAAGTGGGTGGGTTAGTTGAGAGTTTAGATTTGACTCAAGTTGAGTCAAAAGCTGGAGAATGGGTAATTATGTTTAGAGGTTAATTAATTCAGATTAATTAACTTGGAGGATTGGAGGATTTTGACATTTGATTTAAATCATTTTGATTTATTGAATCAAATAAGAAGAACTTAAGGATTTAATTAAATAATTTGATTTATTTAATTAAATACGTGATGAAGTTAGGGAATTAATCAATAAATTGTTTTAATTGATTAATAGCAGAATAGAATGTTAGAGCGAGATGTATGATGTCTATTTTGCGTGTCTACATTATGCTCCTCTTTGAAGCAATGTACTTGTTGCATTGGTTCAAAGAATGATGTTGCCAACATCGAAATTAAAAAAATTATAATTTTTTCAGATGCTCCAACGAAAATAAGTACATTAGTACATTGCCCCCTCGAGAGATTGAGCGAAAAGATTCGATTTGAGGTCGATCTCACGACAAAGAGGTTCAAAATGGATGTATGGATGGTTAGACTATATAATAATGATGATGAAAATGAGATGTTTGGAAGATGCTTAGAATAACAAATCTATATTATTTTAAACATATTAAATGATTATGCAATGCATGTGAGTTTGGATGAGATGGATGATGTGTCTTGTGATGATATGATGTGATTATGCAAGATGAGAGTATGGATGTAAGATGGATGCATTGTTAGCATGAAAGAGGATAGAAGAATGAGAGGGATCAACCCTTGAATCCAAGAAGGTGCAGAAGTTCAACAAGCCAACTTTATTAGAAATGATGATGTATTTCTTATTCAGGGATGGGAGAGATAAAGAGCATAACTTTCCTTATATTTGTTAACACACATAGGTACGATGCATCAAGTTATTAAGAACCAGGATGGCGTTGCACCGAGTGTGATGGACTTTGACTCGACAATCAGATAGGAGTGCTCTTATTCACACTTGACATACATAAACCTTGCTAGGATGGACCCAACAAAGCAAGTATTCACCAAGTTATTTTATAAGAACATTCAACAAGAACAGCAGACAAAAAGATAATGATCATTGCCCCATTCCTTTCTCTCTAAACCTGTTTTGTTTAGGCATCATCAAGAGGTCCTTGGAATGAGCGCAACATAACATAAGTCTAAAAAGACCAAGATAAAGTAAACAAACAAGCTAATGTTCTTTGTACCGCTAGCCAAGGCTAAACTAAGGTGATACCTGATGCTGATGTCCATCGCTCGAAGGTCACATTCCTAGGACATGTTGTGATCAGGGTTTTGATGGGATTGATTGGATGATAAGCTATTGATACTCCGAGTTGACCAACTTGCTTACTTATGGATCTAGACTTGAGACTTTGACGATTCAGTGTTCACTTTTAAACCTGCTAGACTTGCTTCTGACTAACTTACCAAAGGATGAAAGCGAGGATTGATTTTATTATGAGTGATGAAAAATCACGAGTGAAAGCGAGATGAAATGGATGCACCATTTTGGATTTTTTAGATATTTTGAGGCTGTTTTTGGTATTTTGAGATGTTTTACAAGTTTTTTGGTATTTTCACATTTTTCAATATTTCTAGTATTTTCAAGATTTATGATGAAGAGACTAACTTAAAGACCTATCCTAGGGGTCTTGGGAGCTGATCCATACATTAGCCTTGCCTACATTATACACGCAGAGACCACATAGTTTGACTGATGACGTACTTGACTCAATGTTTAGATAGATAGGCAAACGGATTGCCATTGCGATAGATGCCTAAGGACTGACCTTAATTGTAAAATAGATGGGCAAACGGATTGCCAATGCGACGGACGCCTAAGGATTGACCCTAACTATCTCGAGGGATGATCAAAGATCAACCTTGCCTACGTTCAAGCTCAGACATGATGTAGTTCGGCAAGATGACTCTATTTTCTTGCTTTTTCAGATTTTCGACATGTTTTTGGATTTTTGATGATTTGGCTGTTTTTGGATTTTTGATGAATTTGGATGTTTTTGATTTTTGATGGGTTTTTGAATATTTTTGGTTTTTTGCATGATTTTGACAATTTGGATATGGATGCATGATGATATTAGTGCTTTGTTTTGGGATTTTTCTAAAAACCAAGCTAAGGTTGATTGATTAGATTGATGGATTGATTAGTTTGACTAAGTGTGTTAAATCAAACAAAAGTGATAATGCACTTGTAAATTCTAGGAAGTTGTGTTATCCTAGAGTAAACTCATACAAGAGGGTAGTTTGACTAAGTGTGTTAAGTCAAACAAGTTGATTATGGATTTGATATTCTGGCTAAGTGTGTTAAACCAAACAAAGATGATAATTTTTTATAATTTTTTAGTAAGCTTAATTGAAATTATTAGTTGTAAAAGAACTAGTTACTTATGTAAGGTAAAATATAATGAATTGCTTAGTATTTGTAGTTACTAAGGATTGTGTTTCATAAAGTAATTTACTACATGGGTAAACAATAAATGCATTTTTAAATTAGAAAATTATTGAAGTACTGGATCGAAACTATTTTTTTAAATTAAATAAAATGAAGTTATTTTTGAAGAAATAGTAAGCATGGAAAAATAATTTACATGTTGATTAATATCAATTTTCTAAATTTTAGTATAAATTAAATCATTTGTAATACTAATTTGTATAACTAGGAATTGAACATTGCATTTTGCAAAATAATTTATATACCATGGTCAAATATTAGATGCATTTTGAGAATAGAAAATTGATTTAGTAGGGGTAGAAGGCTAATTATTGATATTGAATAAAATAAACCAATTGTTCGATTCTATATTAAAATTAGTAGTAAATAATTTCGAAAATAAGTTTTTGTTACTTATATTAAATAAAATTAACTAATTGTTTCACAATATAGTAAATAGTACTAAATATGTGCTTGCTAGTTTGGCCTAAATTACTTATATTATATAAAATTAATGAATTTTTTGGCAATATAGTAAGTAGTACTAAATATGTGGTTGTTAGTTTGCAAGAGTCTTTTAAATAAAAATACTAATTTTTTTTTGAATATAAACTAAATTATTACTAAGTGTAGATGTCAAAATCTGCAAGAGAGACTTAAACAATTTCATGTTGTTAGCACAAAAGTTAGTTTAAATCAGAAAACTTAGACATCCCTATGAAATATTTAACCATGTTAAAAAATGCAACTAATGAAAACAATACAAGCTAAACAAAAGCATATGCAAACATGATTAACCCTTAGCTCATAGTGGATTGGTACCACTCTATCATGTAGGATGCAGCCCTTTCCCAATCCATGATAAGCAAAAGATGCCAAGATGCATAGTGATGAAGAGCAAAATTAGTTCTCACATGTAGAGAGTAACTTTGCATGAAGATGTGTTGTCAAATTTGTGTTGTTGTGCCTTGGTTTTATAGATTCAAGGTTTAAAGAGTGAGAGATTTTGATGAATGTGGGATCATTCATAAGCCAATGACAAGATGCCACTTGCCAAGATTTGAGAGGATGAGAAATGTGCAATTTCTGGCCAATGTGCTAATTTCAAATTTGAATTTGCATGAAAAGACATGTTTAGGGGGATGAAAGGTGCATTAAATGCCAACTTTGACTTGTGCAAGAGACTTGTAAGAGCATTTAATGCTTTGTTGGAAGGGACAAGTCCTTTGGAGGGAAGATTAAAATTGATAGAATATTCCATCTTGATGCCCTTTTGAAAGTAATTAGAAGAATTAATAAATCAAAGAAATGATTTATTGGTGCAAGTGGGTGGGTTAGTTGAGAGTTTAGATTTGACTCAAGTTGAGTCAAAAGCTGGAGAATGGGTAATTATGTTTAGAGGTTAATTAACCTGGAGGATTTTAAGATTTTGACATTTGACTTAAATCATTTTGATTTATTGAATCAAATAAGAAGAACTTAAGGACTTAATTAAATAATTTGATTTATTTAATTAAATATGTGATGAAGCTAGGGAATTAATCAATAATTTTTTTTAATTGATTAATAGCAGAATTGAATGTTAGAGCGAGATGCATGATGTCTATTTTACGTCTCTACATTTTTCTCCTCTTTGAAGCAATGTACTTGTTGCATTGGTTCAAAGAATGATGCCGCCGACATCAAAATTAAAGTAAACAAACAAGCTAATGTTCTTCGTACTGCTAGCCAAGGCTAAACTAAGGTGATACCTGATGTTGATGTCCATCGTTGGAAGGTCACATTCCTAGGACATGTTGTGATCAGGGTTTTGATGGGATTGATTGGATGATAAGCTATTGATACTCTGGTTTCTTGCTTACGGATCTAGACTTGAGACTTTGACGATTCAGCATTCACTTTTAAACCTGCTAGACTTGCTTCTGATTGACTTACCAAAGGATGAAAGTGACGATTGATTTTATTATGAGTGATGAAAAATCACAGGTGAAAGCGAGATGAAATGGATGCACCATTTTGGATTTTTTAGATATTTTGAGGCTGTTTTTGGTATTTTGAGATGTTTTATAATTTTTTTTGGTATTTTCACATTTTTCAATATTTCTGGTATTTTCAAGATTTATGACAAAGAGACTAACTTAAAGACCTATCCTAGGGGTCTCGGGAACTGATCCATACATTAGCCTTGCCTACATTATACATGCAAAGACCATGTAGTTCGACAGATGACGTACTTGACTCAATGTTTAGATAGACAGGCAAATGGATTGCCATTGCGATAGATGCCTAAGGACTGACCTTAACTGTAAAATAGTTGGGAAAATGGATTGCCAATGTGACAGACGCCTAAGGACTGACCCTAACTGTCTCGGGGGATGATCAAAGATCAACCTTGCCTATGTTCAAGCTTAGAGATGACGTAGTTCGGCAAGATGACTCTATTTTCTTTATTTTTCAGATTTTCGACATGTTTTTGGATTTTTGATGATTTGGATGTTTTTGAATTTTTGATGAATTTGGATGTTTTTTATTTTTGATGGATTTTTGAAAGTTTTTGGATTTTCGCATGATTTTGACAATTTGGATATGGATGCGTGATGATATCAGTGCTTTGTTTTGGGATTTTACTGAAAACCAAGCTAAGGTTGATTGATCAGATTGATGGATTGATTAGTTTGACTAAGTGTGTTAAGTCAAACAAAAGTGATAATGCACTTGTAAATTCTAGGAAGTTGTGTTATCCTAGAGTAAACTCATACAAGAGGGTAGTTTGACTAAATGTGAAGTCAAACAAGGTGAGTATTGATTGAATTCGATTGATCAAGATTGATGAAGCTTGATTTGGAACAAAGTAGCTTTGATGATTTTGATGTGACGCTGAAGTACACATTAGATGTAACTGATATGGATTGCTTGGATTGATGTTCGACGAAATATAAAGCTTGATAAGGAACATTGTCTTGCTATCAAAAATATGCCATGGGCTAGGGATTTGAATTGATGCTCACAAATGCTTTGACCAATTTGATTTCATGTTTGCAAATTTTTGGATCACCACATAGGCTGGAGGATATATATCAAGATTTATTCTCGAAGCAAGATGCAAATATCTACCCCCAATGTCTAGCAATGTTTGGAATACTATGGGTGGATTCTTGGATTCTTGGATATGGATTATCTTGCGATAAGATAAAGGTGTTCAAATAGAGGATTCTCATTCAGATAATGCTTCAAGGCTTAGATAACGTTTGGATTGGATAGGATAAGTGAAAATGACCCATGTCAAGATGTTTACCATAAACAAGTGAAAAGCGTTTACCAAACCTTCATCAAGATCTAGATAAGGTAGATAGATGGTAATGGGTTGGATAAACGATTCATGGATGAACGGATGATATGGCCAAAATGTTGGCTTTCTTATGGATGTGATAAGATGCTTTCTCCTGAACAGGCGCACGTAGATGCTTGATTATACACATGACACCTATTTGCCAGGTTTTCATCATGGTACCTGTCCAAAGCGCCACTGAAGCGGTTTTCGTTAGAGGACAATTTTTTTCTTTACTGTTTTCAATCTTTTTTTTAATTTATTTTTGGATTTTTATATTTTTTGATTTTTTTGTTGTCGCCAAGATGTTTGTTTGCCAGGTTTTCACCAAGGTGACCATTTTTTCAGGACATTTTTTTGATTTTTTTTTTGTATTTTCTGAGAGATTTTAACCTGATGTTGAGTCACCTGGTGCTACTGACATTGATACTTCTGTCATAATGTGCCATCGATATCCTGCTTGAAGAAGCTGCTTTGCTAAGATACGTGCACTTGCATGCAACTTTTGAGATCCATGATCTACTTTGCTGATACCGGCGTTAACTTTGTCTTTGTACACACATCGCGATAGAGTGCCTTCTAAATCCTTATGATGAAGGGTCGTTGCCAACACATGGTCACTACGAGAATTGGATATCATGTGTGGAGGCGTGGATGAAGTGTGTTTAGGAATAATAGATGGATTGGTTGATAGTTTGGAACCTTTGACTTTCCAAATGTGGGAAGATGAGTAATTATGGATGGATACGGAAGTGTGCGTGGAATTAGGACCAACTTCTTGATACACTTTGTATGTCGCTTGAGAAGCTTTCTTTTTCCTTTGTGGACATATTTTATGGATAATTTTCCCTTTTTGATATTGCCCCATACTTTTTTTGACTAGTGGAGTTTGATAGGGATAATCATTCTTTGGATTCTTTGGTATCCACCTGTATTTGATTTGTCCTTCATGCTTCGATACTTCTTTTTCTTTAATGAAATTTTGTATTCTTTGATTCAAATCTTTCTTTTGGTTATTGGTCCCAATTCGTGGATAGGGTGATGGGTGGATGAAGATTCATGATGTGGCTGGTTGTAGTATTGGCATTGATTTTACCATAAGGATTCTTCATGCTCCCTATGTTGACGTTTGCTTGAGACGAAGTTGCCCCCAGTTTTATAGAAGCATCCCTGATATGTTTATGTCCCTTGGTTGTTGAATAACCAAGGCCTTGATGCTTAGGATTGCCAACAATTTGCACTGGTTCTAGGATACCTTGTTCATGCAAACCTAATCCCTTACCTTGATAATTCATCTGCTCAATTTTTTTATGTGCAATAGGATATGATTTACCTTGGAAACAAGGTGCTAATCCTTTTCTGCTCTGTCGTGGACCTTCAAAAGTGTCAGCTTCTTTATTGATGAGATAACTTTCTCTAAGAAAGGTAAGTGATCCAAGTTTATAAGTGATAGGATCCTCCATATGTGGGATGAATGCCTGATTGATATTTTTAGCCTGATCTTGTAATGCTTCTTCAAAGAGTGTTGATGATTTACAATACAACTCTTCCTCATGATTCAAATCACAATTTGTTTCTGATTCACGACTTCTATAGGAGCCTTCATCATGATTTGTTTCTGCTATGTCTCCAAATTTTTCCACATCTTGGTCTTGTGCACAAACGTTAAGAGTAGGAGACTCTTGTTCCTTGGTAATGATGTCAAGAGTATGAGACTCTTGTTTTGAATGAAGATCATCTACATGTCCATCCAAAGAAAGCATCTCGTGGGTAGATGGAGGGGTATGTGTTATCCGGATATGATCATCATTTGCGACATCTTGTATAGATAGAAGAGTGCCCATTAGATCATTGTAGTATCTTGGAGATACAAATTCTCGATCTTGAGTGATTTTAGAACTACTTTCAACATGTTTTGGATCAATTTCTTGACATGGGTCGATTTCAAAGGATGGATTGCTTATAGTGGGTTCCTCGACATCATTATTAGGCATGGAAAGTGGCTTAATATACTCTTGACCTTTGAGGATTCCTTCACTATTTGTAATCATGAGGTCGAGGGATGTCAATATGTCATTGGAAGGGCCATTGCTAGACCTTGATGGAAGATGTTGATCGTGCTTTGAAATACATTCTTGAGATATGTCCTCTAACTCATAAGGTGATGTAGAGACATTTTCGATATGATCATTGGTCGATGGATCATAGATTATGTCAATGGGATCAAATAATTGTAACACATCTTGAAATAGATCACTAAAAAGTGGCTCTTGATGAATGTTGAGTTGATCACTGGATGGGGTAGAAGCATCTTCAAGATCTTGAACATTGTTTTCAACAATTGTGGAAGAGAGATTACCAATGTCTTCAACCATAGGATTAAGTGATGTTGATATTTCTTGAATTTGATCATTGTTGGGTATTTTTGGTGGATTTTGATCATGATTGAAAAGTAGCTCTTGGTGTATGCTGATTTGATCATTGGTCGAGGTGGAAACATCTTCAAGGTGCTTATTGATGGATTGATCTTGATTTTTGATTTCAACAATTGTGATGGGAATCTGTTGCAAGCTTTGTTGAGCGAGTAATGCTTATTGTTGGTCGTGTCGTTCTTGTGCCAGCAATGCTTTTTGTTGGGCTTGTTGTTGAGCTACTTGTTGATGCACTTGTTGATGGATTGCTTGCAATAGTGTTCAGAATTCTACTTGTGCCTGTCGAGCTTGGTGTTGGGCTTGAGCTTGAGCTTGAGCTTGTCGGGCTACTTGAGCCACTTGCACAACTTGTGCGGCTTGTTGGGCTTGGAGTGCCTTTTGGCAGGCAGATTGTTGTGTGGCTTGCAACATGATGGAGAATGAATTGGCCGTGTTGTGTTTTGGCAGTGGTGGTGGTGGATTGGGAATGGTGTTGATTGTTGGGGTTGCTTGAATGGTTGTCATATGTTGTTGTGAATTGATGAGAATTTTGAGTGTAGCAATTTTGTTTCGCAAGATTTGACCTTGAAATTCTTCATATGGTTGACTTGGTTGTTTAGCAAGTAGCTTTGGAATGCATCCTTGCGTTGTTTTCCTGGGGTCATGGATAAGTTGATTCTGGATAATGCTTTGATTCGGTGTGATGTTTAGGTTTGGCATTATAGGCTGACCTTGAACATTGTTGTGGTTGGGAATCATATTGCTTGGGTTTAGGTAACTTTGATTTTGCATGGTGTTACCTTGACTTGAATCAACATGTGGATTTTTCAACATATTTCCTGGATTTTGAACAACATTGGTTTGATTTGCAATCGTATCTATCCCAAAGTTCACCAAGTCTGGACTAGAAATGGTCATTTTTGACAAACTTGTATTTGGAATGTATGGATTTGGTGGGATGATGTTGTTTGGAAAACTCATGCATTGAGTGTTTGGTTGATAGATTTATAGGTTTTGATTTAAATCCATCATTGGGAAAGTTGTTCCAAACTTTGGATTGGGCATACTCACATTCGTTGTACTTTTGAGGTTTGGAGGAGATAATGATGCCATGTTTGGATTGCATAAATGTGAGTTTCAATAATCAATTGGCATTGTGAGACTTGGATAGTTTGGTTGACTCGAATTGCTCATGATGTATGAATTGAGTTTAAATTCCATGTTTTTCTTGTGTTTTGACCTTGTTGCGAGAGTGAACCTTTAAGGTCTTTGGGACCAATGATGAGATGAAAGATGAAAGGGTAAGATAAACGAAAGATGAGTGATACAGATGAATGAAACTCTTAAAGAAACTTTGAAGGAAATGCTAAACTTTTTAGGACTTTGATTGATCATGATTGGATTGATAGTTTGACTAAATGTGTTAAGTCAAACAAAATGTCATAAATTCACTTGTAAACCTTAGGAAGTTGTGTTATCCTAGAGTGGACTTGTACATAAGAGGATGGTATGACTAAGTGTGTTAAGTCAAATGAGGTGATACTTTGATAATTTGGCTAAGTGTGTTAAGCCAAACAAGATGAACTCGTAAACCCTAGGAAGTTGTGTTATCCTAGAGAAAACTCGTGTATAAGATGATGGTTTGACTAGGTGTGTTAAGTCAAACAAAGTGGTTTTGATTTCACTTAACAATATAGCATAAAAGATGTTTACAAAGTTTCCAAGAGTTGTTGGTGAGGTGATTTTTTGACTGATTTTGATGGTTGAGAGATGGATGAAAGTGATTGAATTTGATCCTAGACTTGACCTAGATAACACTTCTTCTTACAAGACCTCGGTGTTGAAGGAAACGCTATACTTCTTATGGGAGGAAAGCAAACCTTTCAAAAAGTTCAGGATTCTGTTGATAGTAGAACACATACAACTCAGGGTTGTTTCTTGAAGCTTTCTTGTAAAAGTTGTAAACCAATCTTTACCTAAATTCGAAAAGTCTCTCAAGACGCTCCTCACGAGCTTTCAGACTAAGCTTTTTGAACTTTGGTTTTGGGATTTTGATCTTGTGGGAAATCATTCTAGAAAACACATGTGTAATCCAATTTGTCTATTATCTTTCTTTAGTGTATTCTTTTTACCAAAAGCACTTGCTTGATTATCTTTCAAACTATATGTCTAATGTCCCACTTTCGTTTTCATCCCACAAAGTCCATTATGTGGAAATCAAGGAAAATAGGGCAAAATTTTCCTATGTTTAACCTTATTGAAAACAAATGATGATAGAATCCAAGCACTTAGAAACCTCTAAGGATATGATCCCTAGGGAAAGCAAGAGTGCTTAAATTCGTCAAAGGTATTTGTTTCCTCCAAGGGGTTTGAAATTCAAAGCTCTTTGTGTACGTTTGTTTCCAAATGTTTTGAGGACTAAGCAACGTGTTCTTCACTTCCAAACACTTTTTACAACCCTAGGATGATGAGACAATATTTTGTTGGGTTCCCACTTGGATAAATCGAGCTGCGCATATTTTGTGTGGATGCCTAAATGCTTGACCACACTAGCTCCCCTCCATGACACACACTTGTCAGGTCAGCCAAGCATTAGTACCCATGAATCTCCCATGGCATACTTTCCATCTCTACAACAAAACTGCATGTATAACGTGGGGCGGCTTCAAAGGACATGACCTTTTGCACCAACAAAATAGATAAAGATTTGGCCTTTCTAAACAAGGGTTTTAGTTTGGGCATTCCATTCATGGGGGATTATCCAACGTCGACGAGAGTCCATTTCTATCTATCTAGTTGGAATAATCCTTATGATTCTTGAACTTTCCTTAAGAATCCACACTTATATACCGGTTGGAAGTCGCTTGGCTTTGGCGTGTTCCTGGTTGGGTCGTTCCCTTGGGTGAGTACTTTTTCCCACAAGGCAGACCCTCTAAGATAAACAAAAGTGAGTAAACATATTCGTAGTTCGATCAACCTTCGTTTAGAAACAAAGGGAGAACACTCACAATACGTTTACTCACACTCGCAAGATGTTTAGTTCAATTTTAAGTTCCCAAATCGAAATGTGAAGGGAATCTTTTTGACAACTTAATATCACCAAAATGCTTTTGATTCTCAAGATCATTGTGAAGCTAGAGAGAAGCACATACGCATTTTAAATGATATTAACTTGTGAAAAAGATTGCAAAACATGAAAAACACTTGTTCATTTTAAGTCTATAAAGCAATAATAAGTTTGTTTTAAAAGCACCAAAATGAGATGTGAGAGTTGCTTGTCAGATTTTTAGTCAAAATCAAAATCTAGTAAATGTCTATGGTTCTTTTTAACCAACTTCGAAAAGATCAAATCAGTGATTGATTTTAAGCCCAAATTGAAAAGTGAGTTGGTTTAAAACAAAAAACGAGAGTAAAAAATGGAAGCTCTAGATTGTTAAAACAGGCATTAAAAAATGTTTTTTCCAAATCTCGATTTCAAAAAAGATTTCCAACTCCACTTCATTTGCCTTCATTTTCGCTTGATCTCAAAGTCAACCTTGATGTCAACCAATATAGTCCACTCGTTATATTCCTTCTATACCACAGCTCTGAAGAGATCTTCAAAATGTTTTCTAGGGTAAGGTCAAACTCGTATTCTACATAGTCTAGAATACTTAGGAAATGATTAGATAAGGTGTAAGACACGAGATCTTCACTAGAAACCCACTAACCAGCTAGATTTCCATCAATAACACGTGACCTATGGATGAAAGTTCTCAAGTGATTAGATTCATTGAAGCAAAATTGCTTTGTTCTCAAAATTAGTAACTAACCACGGTGCGGGAGAACATTCATATCATATGATACACACAGATTCAAAAATGTATTCACTGCTCCCTAACCAATGTACCAATTTCATAGTAAAATGTTAAATGCAATCAAAGAATCTTACTCGTAGTTTTAAAAAGCATATTCAACAATTTGACGTTAAAGGTATAAAGATTTACCCAACATTAAGAAAAAAATAAAAGCAGCAGATTTAACTTTGTCAATGCTAAATACCATGGACGCTTTAAATGACATTAATGGCCTTGCGTGGTGAGTGAGGGATTTGGATAGCAGACCAAATTGGGAATGAATGCAACACAGATTTCAACGAATCATTAAAGCTCCAGGTTAGAGACAGGTATGGAAAACACTTAGCTCGCTGCTAAAGAAATCAACAAAGTTTGTTTCTTAATGTAAGCTGGTGTTCGATATGACGCCTCAAGCAGATGCTAGCTCTCATCTGCACACAGTTAATGAAGACAAGGCAGCATAAAAGCAAAGAAAGTCTAAACAGTGTAACAACAAAAACATTCATTTTAAATAAAAGTGGATGGACATTATGGCGCACTATTAATGGTACGTTACCCATGTCATGTCACAATCTGCAAGGAAAATGCTTTTTAAAAAAAATAAATCTTGAAGAACATGATTCTGTAGACTTGCCATGTTGACAAGACATAGCGAACAAGGAAATGAGGGAGCTGCTGTGTTAGGTGGGAGGTGGAAGATCAGTCAATAAACATGATTGGATAATAGCAGCTTTGTCGATTGAGAAGAGTAATTTTGACTTATTAGCTGGATGCAAAGTTTATACGGAACTATATAATGATCACAAAGGAAATATTGAATAAGATTGATGTACTAGACATAGCGGGCAACGGCTATCCAGCCCCAGGAATGCACCGGGCATGGATGTGCCGCTTCATGCTGCATAGCATCCCATTAGCATAAATACTGACAGCCTCCGTAAATAGTAATTTTGATTCTTGAGCATATTTTGTACAGCGGACGTTATTTGCGAATATTACTGTTAGTGTGCCCAAATATTTTGTAAGGGTTTTTGGACTTAGGATTAGTATGTTTTAAATTTTATCAACATTCATTTAAATTTGATTTTTAATAATATATTTTTTTCAACATTATTTAGAGATAATTTAAATTTGATTTTTAATAATATATTATTTTTAATACTATTTAGAAATAATTTAAATTTGATTTTTAATATTATTTGTTTTCATTTTTTTATTTATATATAAAATAAAAGAATATTACTATGTTTAATAATTTTGAAAATGATTTAAATTATTTGATAGTTTAAATTATTTGAATTGTATTTAGATTTAATTTTTTAATTATTTTATATTTTATATTATTTTTATAATTTTGATTTGAATGTGTATTTGTATTTACAATTACTAATATTATTTTTAAATTATTTGTATTTTTTTTTAAATATTTTTTTTATATTTGATAATCTTTTAAAAGAGACTTATGATTTGAATTGTGTTTGTATTTAACTAAATTATTTATATACTTACTATAAAATGATTTCTCCTCTTAATAATTTTTAAAAGTGACATAAAATTGGTTCTATAAACTATTTTAATTTACTTTTGAGTGCTTATACTACTCTTTAAATTATTATTTTATTTGTTTTTTTAAGAGCTTGTGTCTTTATTTAGATTCTTTATATGTTTAATAATTTTGGAAAAATAATTTAAATTTAGTCTTTACAACCCTTGTTTATTCTTGTAGCTTTTATTCTTGTACCTACATTGTCCAATATAAAAATTATTAAATTATATGATGTATTATACACAAACAAACACTTATTTATCTTTAAATCAAATAAAATTATTAAGAAATTAAATTTGGAAGATTTAAATCTTCCAAACAATTCATAAAAAAACAAAATTTTAAAATATCAAATTTAATGTCTAATTGTTTCAGATTTATAAACAATTCACAAAAAATCAAATTTTAAAAATATATATTAAAACATATTAATGCTTAAATTTAGGAAATATAGTAGTTTTTTTTCATTGGTAAATTCTATGTTACTTCCACATGCCTTCATTTTCAATGCAATGCAAAAACTTAATTATTATTTTATTTTCCTTTTTTAGGAGCTTGAGTCTTTATTTAAATTATTTATATGTTTAATAATTTTGTAATTGATGTAAACTTAGTTTTTACAACCCTTGTTTAAATTATGAAAATGTTTTCCAATCTCTGTCACTCTAGCTTAAAGTAGTAATCCTTGAGAGTGATAACCTTAACCTCATACTATCTTAATAGAACATTTTATACAAATAAAAATAAAAATTCATCTTTTCATGATTTAACAACTTCTTTTAGTTGTTTGAAGAAGAAAATGTGGGACTAGAGTTTTGATACTTAAAAATTGTTTCTTTTTTGTTGGAAGTATGCACAATATAATCAAAGGTAAAATAAATTATATCCATTTCTCTAGAATTTTGTTGAAAACCTTTTTCGTATAATAAAAATTAGAGGCAAAAAAAAAACCCACAATATAAAGAAACATAGAGGAAATCATCCAAGGCAAAAAGAATACCCATAATATAAAAAAGGTAAAAGAAACTATGCCCATTCCTCTAGAATTTTGTTAAAAATATTTGTAGTATAAAAAAAACTAATGAGAGGCACCTATGTTGTTATATTATATTTTTTTAAATTTTGTCTTTGGAAATTTTTATAAAGAGTAAATCATTAAATGACATAAAATCTTAAGGTTCATGGAAACAATTTAGTAAAGACTAAATTTAAATTATTTTTCCAAAATTATTAAACATATAAATAATTTAAATAAAGACACAAGCTCTTAAAAAAATAAATAATAATAATAATTTAAAGAGTAGTGTAAGCACTCAAAACTAAATTAAAATAGTTTATAGAATCAATTTTATGTCACTTTTTTAAAATTATTAAGAAGAGAAATCATTTTATAGTAAGCATATAAATAATTTAGTTAAATACAAACACAATTCAAATCATAAGTCTCTTTTAAAAGATTGTGAACTATAAAAAAAATATTTAAAGAAAAATACAAATAATTTAAAAATAATATTAACATTTAAAAAATAATATTAGTAATTGTAAATACAAATACACATTCAAATCAAAATTATAAAAATAATTAAAAATAATTAAAAAATTAAATCTAAATACAATTCAAATAATTTAAATCATTTTCAAAATTATTAAACATAGTAATATTCTTTTATAATAATAATTATATGTATTATCATGGATGATGCATGGATGTCTAGTGTATCTAATTAGTTCTACGTAAATGTTAAAACTAAGATATTCTATTTATCTAGAATTAGGTTATAGATTATATGTATAATTTTAAATATCTATTATATTTATTTCACATTAAGCATAGATAGTACATTCATTCTATTATACATATACTTTTATAATCTAAAGCATTATACATATACCTACATTAGAGAACAAATATATCTTGCATTTCTAGTTTTTTGTATATCACCTTTTAAATAAATAAAAATAGTTTTTTAAATCCATAATCCAGTATAATTCTATTTTATAATTATTGCATGATACATTTCTAAAATTATGAAATTATAGATAATAATTTTAGTCTAGTAGTATAATGGGAGAATTAGTTTAAATACTCTAATGTTGAATAATCTCTTGTTGAAATAATACTCTAATAATGTGAAAGAGCATCTTGAATGCTATACTTAAGTTATTAGACTTTGCATGATGAGAATGTCTCACATTAGATATTATCTCTACACTTCAAAATAGGTAGGTTAAATAAATAAAAATAACTCTTTAAATAACATAAAATAATTTAAAATAGTAAAATTTATGTATTGCATATAATAAATTGTATTTTAATTTATAATAGTAATATAAAACTATTATAATTAGATTTATAAAGTAAAAGGATAAATTTAATTAAATATTTCTACATTATTATTTTGAATGGTATGAAAATTATAATATAGTAATTTTATTTTATTGTTTCTAAAAAAGAAATAAATAATTTTCATTCACATTTTAAAAAAAATTATATAAGAGACAATTAAAAATATCAGACCTCTTTTACATATTTTTTCCTAAAAATGAATATCTTAGTTTTAACATTTACCTAAAAACTAAAACAAAAACAATAACAAGTAAATAAAATAAAATAAATAAAAATAGTTCTTTAAAAAATATAAAATAACTTTTAAATAAATAAAAATACTCTTTAAATAAAATAAAATAATTTAAAAGATTAAAATTTATGTAAATTATATATAACAAATAAAATGATTAGATATTTCTACAATCTATATTAGTTTTTTTAATTTTTATATACAAAATAAAATCTAAACATTATTTAAAAAATTATTTTAGAAAACAAACTATTATAAAAAAAATTAACATTAGATAAATATTCAATTATTAATCAATCAAACTAAATGTTAAAAATAAATTTTAAAGAAAATAAAAAAATAAAACATAACACAGGGGAGTGTATGCAGCAGCGCATAGATTGTTAAAACAAAAAAATAAAACAGGTGAGTGTATGCAGCAACGCATAGATTGGCAGTCACTAATAAAAATAGACGTACAATGCACATTTACCACTAAATACGGAATAACCTGCAATGAAAAATCATGGACAGTTTGCACGGAACGTTAGAAATAAGGCGGATGGCATCCATGCCCATACATCCATGCTGGGTGCATTCCTGAGGCTGGGTAGACGTTGCCGACATAGCGGGCCAAAAGACGAGATTGTTGGGATTGTGGCGCTGTACAGTGGATACGATCTGCAAATAAATATCCAAGCTACACCTTACACTAGGTAGTGTCCTGTACCGAGATCATTTTGAGATGATAAGAGAGGCGGCACATAACAATCGGGTGTCCTAGGCAGAGATTAGCTAGAGCCTACACATAGCACAATTAAAATTGAACTCTACATCTATTCGCACAAAAATAACATGCTAGAGGAACTTTTTAGAATTCATGTTAGGGGCGCAAGCAAAGACTTTTAGAAACTCGCATTATCACCCCTCAATCTCACCTCCCATAGAGGCTCGAAATTTCCAGATGATGGCAAGAGTCGTAGCTATCTATGGATGGAGAATTATCAGGAAAAGAGAGATAGATCACACAAAAGAGGCTCAATACAATAGGATTCAACATGATGAGCTTTCAACATAATAAAATAATTTTCGTGGATAAAACACTCGGCTGCCAGTACAAAGATAATAGATCGATTGCTTCTAACTCACTACTCATCCAGCATGATGGAAGTGACAGAAGAGCAATTATCCCACCTCACAAGCATAAAGCATTCAAATGTAAATAGGCACTAAGTTGCTATAATTTCACTAGCTAATAATTACAGTGCCAAGTACATATAGAGCTATAGTGAAAGATTTAATTTTATCAAAACACAATATTATAGCTCCTTATTTCTCTAACAAAGACATGCTGCACTACTAAAACGTTGACTTCTAACAGGATTTATTTTAATTTTTAATGAGTATCAATTTAATATGTATCTGGGTATATAGCGGAATCCAGATCTGCAAAATGTACAACAGAGGTAAGTTTTTTTTAGATATCAGATTGGAAGTTGATCTTGAAAACAAACAAATAAAGCACTCAAACATGGACGATTTTTTTGCAGTGTGCAAAGATATCAACTATATAATGCAGTGATTTAATCAACAATTCTTTTCAATGATTATATTAGCTAGCAAATGCTTTTATTCCAAGCACAGGTAAGTCACAGAAATAATGAATAACCAGATTTACATACTATAGACAAATAGATTTATCCGAAACTTTGGAAAACTAAGAATTTAAGGGTATCAATTTCTCAAGGAATATGCCCTCTTTCTAGCATCATTTTGTAGACGTCCAAATCTGCAAGAGAGACTTAAACAATTTCATGTTGTTAGCACAAAAGTTAGTTTAAATCAGCAAACTTAGACATCCCTATGAAATATTTAACCATATTAAACAATGCAACTAATGAAAACAATGCAAGCTAAACAAAAGCATATGCAAAAATGATTAACCCTTATCTCATAGTGGATTGGTGCCACTCTGTCATGTAGGATGCAGCCCTTTCCCAATCCATGATAAGCAAAAGATGCCAAGATGCATAGTGATGAAAAGAAAAATTAGTTCTCACATGTAGAGAGTAACTTTGCATGAAGATGTGTTGTCAAATTTGTGTTGTTGTGCCTTGGTTTTATAGATTCAAGGTTGAAAGAGTGAGAGATTTTGATGAATGTGGGATCATTCATAAGCCAATGACAAGATGCCACTTGTCAAGATTTGAGAGGATGAACAATGTGCAAGTTTTGGCCAATGTGCTAATTTCAAATTTGAATTTGCATGAAAAGACATGTTTAGGGGGGATGAAAGGTGCATTAAATGCCAACTTTGACTTGTGGAAGAGACATGTAAGAGCATTTAATGCTTTGTTGGAAGGGACAAGTCTTTTGAAGGGAAGATTCAAATTGATAGAATATTCCGTCTTGATGCCCTTTTGAAAGTAATTAGAAGAATTAATAAATCAAAGAAATGATTTATTGGTGCAAGTGGGTGGGTTAGTTGAGAGTTTAGATTTGACTCAAGTTGAGTCAAAAGATGGAGAATGGGTAATTATGTTTAGAGGTTAATTAATTCAGATTAATTAACTTGGAGGATTTGAGGATTTTGACATTCGATTTAAATCATTTTGATTTATTGAATCAAATAAAAAGAACTTAAGGACTTAATTAAATAATTTGATTTATTTAATTAATTATGTGATGAAGCTAGGGAATTAATCAGTAAATTGTTTTAATTGATTAATAGCAGAATTGAATGTTAGAGTGAGATGTATGATGTCCATTTTATGTGTCTACACTAAGTATTTAGATAGAAATGTTATATGTTGATAATTTTTGTAAATGTGTAGAAATTTTTGTTTACATAAATAAATGATTTAAATTATTTTTTTATAATTACAAATTCAAATAGTGTTGAAAAAGAATCCGTGAATAAGATAAATTATTTTGTAGTAATCAGAAAGTATGTTATGATTTGAGCAACAATAATGAGTTAAATTTACTGAAAGTGCTGAAAAGTTAATTTTGTTTACAAATAGTATACTTTTTGTAACTTAAAATTTGGTAAATATTAATCAATGACAAATAGGCCATAAAAAATCAGTTTTATGCAAATATTCATCGGTAGGAGAGAGATCCTAAAAAATCAACTTTAGAAAAATATTAATGGATTTTAGGCCGAGGCTAGTGGTTTGAAGCAAGTACGCTAAGGCTAGAATTTTAAAGCATTTCCAATACCTTGTGATGTGTAAATGATGAAAAACTATAAGAGGGAATGGTTTTCTATGCTTCAGTGCACTGGATAGGTTCCACGCGTTGGATGTGTTCCTAGATAGGGAAAATGGCAAGGGTGTTACATGTATATGTGTAGGAATATAGATGGGGGATAATTATGGTCTTTGGTAAATGCATAAGATTATGGTCTGCAAGTTTTGTGATGAAAGTGGATGCCTAAAGAATGTGATAGAGGTGAGTTATTATTGGATTTTGATGTATTAGAAATTGAATCTAGAAGAACTTAGAGTATTTGGTAAAACCTAATTTAGAAGCTTGTAGAAATAGAGAGGATGCAGAAAAGTAATTGGCATGGGCAAGTTTGTGTTAAGTGTGAATGCATTAAGTGCATTTTTTTAACATTGTGTTTGCAACAAGAACTATTTTTTTGGATTGGAGTAGAGAAAAAGATCTGTAAAGATGCAAATACATATGGTTATTGAAGGAGAGAGTGGAAGGTCAGAGGATGATATATTTTTGCAGATTTGTTTGCAAGGAAGTCTGAATGTTGAAATGTTTGTAAAAATTGTATAAATTAACTAATATTCTAATTCATCAATTAATAGAAAAATTTGTTGTAGGTCTATATTCTGACATGTTCACACGTAACACTCTTTGCATTCTCACCATTCATGCACTCATTTGACATTCACAATGTGTGCATAAGAGGAAAACATACACAGGTATTACCATTACCAATTGTTCACAATTCACATAGTACTAGATGCATAATTCACGATTTATGCTAGACAACTGACATGAATAGAAGCAGAGAGTGCATAGTAAATCCATGAAATATTGGGTGAGTGCTTGTTTCTACTTATTGTTTGTTCACTTTTTTTTTGAGAAAGGGTCATAGAAATAATGTTCAAGTGATCAGTGGGTCGTCTACTTGTTTCTAATACTTAACAACTAGAAGCGTTATAGCGGGAGGTGAATGCTTTGGGCAGGATTTTGTGGGTTGTGAGTGCTTTGAAAGCCTTAACTATATGTATATTTCCTGAATAGATTTTAGTCCAACAGTGAAGCTCGTAAAGAAGATTGTGTGAGATGCGTTGTGTGGACATTTTTTTGTTTAAGTAAATTAGGAAAATAGGAGGAGATTGTGTATCGTGAAAAATATTTAATTAGTGCATGCAAATTGTGGGGGCTTTGGTGGTGGCATAATGTGTTGTGAAGTAATGAATGCATTTTCAATGCACTAGATATAAATTATGCAAGATTTGTCATAGAGCTAGTGGGTATGGAAACAATGAATGCGTAGTTATCTTATAAAATCTTAAGCGAGTTTTGGGATTTGCTTGTGCTTATTATCATTTTTTTTCTGTTTCCTGGAAAGCTTGTGCTTTTTTAAAATTTTGGTTGTTCCTTTGCATGTTTGTTAAAAGGGCTAATGGGGCAAGCACACATATTAAATTACTTATGATTTGACCAAGGTCTTGTGGGCTATGAAAATAGTGAATGCATTAATTATATGTTCATTGCATGACTGGCTATTGCCCTATTGGTAGAGCTCCGAAAGAAAATTGTGCAAAATGTGTTCAAGAGCTGACGGGGACAAAAACAACAAATGCATAGTCAATTCATGAAATGTGAGATGAGTACTGGGTTTTGTTTGTGCTTATTCTTGTTTTTTTGTTGTTTGTCAAGAATCTTGTACATTTTTAGCTTTGAGTTTCATTCTTGGATATTTGTTATTCGGTGGCAATGCACTATTGGTCAGTGAGTTGTTTCTGTGTTTAGCATGCTTTGTTTCTATTACAAGGACTAATAGGAAATGCTTGCAAAAATTATCATGATGTTGTATTTTTTTAAAAATTTGATTGTTGTTTATGTGACTTAGGTTTATGACGAGTGCATGGTAAATTTGTTGAAAAACTCATACGTTTTTAGCTCATAGCTACACTTTTGCATGTTTTTTATTCTATAAAAATGCATTACTGGTCTATGGCTTCACCGTTGGTTTGTGAAAGTTTATAACTACAAGTATTTTTGCAAATATTTTGACATAAAATTGAAATTTAAGAGGTTTTGCATGCATCGTAACACATATCCAAACAATAAATATTGAATTAATGCATTCTACTTTTGTATAGCCCAGAAGCTCTTTGTCAACAATGCAAAAGAATTTTGTTTTACATAGAAACAACAGTCTACTAGGCATTGGGATTGGTTCCTATGACCAACACTAGTACACCATGTTCGTTAAAAGAAATTGGGTAGAGAGCAGAGAATAGTTTCATGTTTATGAATTACATGGCATGCTATACATTATGCTCATCTATCTTTTTTGAAAGTCATATTCTTGAACAAGCATTCTCCTTTATTATTTACAAATCTTCCAATATATAATTGTAAGACACATTGGAAGAATTAAATTTCATTGCAAACAAAGTGAGAGGATTATACAAGAATCTGACCTTAAAGCTTGTTGTTAAAAGAGGAATCCTATTTTGAGCAAAAAAGATCTTTTTCCTACACCTCAATTGTAATAAGTGGTTCCTGTCACAAGTAGAATGTAGCCAAATCAGAATAGTCGATGGCATAAAACCTAGTATTGGGGCACATGAAAGAGAGAAAAGCACATTAGATTTTGCCAAATATTGAAGAATTAAATCAAAATTGTCCTAAAGGTACTTCAAAAAAGCGAACAAGTATTAAAGGTATTGCAGTGAATGAAAAAACAAACATGAGGAAATATATTCAGATGGTGTAGTGCAACCAGTGTTCAAAGTGAAACATTGTATATGGATTGCATATCACTATACTCAATTTTCTATTCAGTAAATTAGGTTCTTCAAACAACTCTCGCCTCTATTGTTCAAAATTCTTGTAGGGCATAATTTGTAGAGACATTGGCAGGCTTAAAATTCATTGGAAAGAAAGCCGAAGAATGATAGAAGAATCTGACCTTCTAGTTTCATGTTCAAGAGTGTGAAATATTTTCTCTGAGAAAAATCTATACATTTGGCTTCAATTGCAAGCAATGGTGCCTATGAGTTGACAGATTAGACAAATGGGAATAGTTGATGACATATAATATGCTATTCATAAACATGAAACATAACTACATATGATAAAATTTGCAAACCAAAAAAGTCCAATGAAGAATTTTTCGTAAACATTTAGACATTAAATACAAATTTTCCAAGCTTTGCTAGTAGACTAAAACGTAATCAAGCAATGGATACATAGTGAATGCATTATATGCTTACAGAGTTGAGAAAAGAAACATATAATATTTTACTCATAAAAATGAAACATAGAAACATATCATAAAATTTTCCATAAAATAGACAAAGGTGATAATTTTTTATAAACATTCAGACATATAATACAATTTTTCCAAATTTTGGCAATAGGCTAGTTGCTACCCAAGCAATGAATACGTAGTAAATGCATTCAATGCCTCTATAGTTTAGAAGATCAGTCTTGGTATTTCATAGAAGCGATCTGTTTTATATGTGCAAATTTTCATTCGTTTATTGTCCATTGACATATGTCTTAAGTTGTGGTTTGTGCCTATTTTTGTTTCTTTATTGTCTGTTAAGAAGCTTCTATTTTTTTAATATGCACAATTGCAATCATTTTATATGCAATTCATTGGTTAAATTTTTTCTAGGATTCATAATGTCTTTCTAGTCTTTAAATTATTTTAAACAAAAACAATGATATTATTACCAAAGAATAGACCAACATGGTAAATATTTCCAAGAATTTGACGTTAGCCCTTCTAACAACAACCAAGCATCATAAACACATTCACTATCCTAACGGTCCACAAGAACTTGGTCAAAGCACATGTAATTTAATGTATGTACTTGCCCCGTTAGCCCTTGTAACAAAAACCAATGCTTCTAGCTAACAAGTATCATAAACACACAACAAAACCATTGACGACCATTGCACTTCTACAAAATAACGAACATGCAAAACCGCAACCAACAACTAAAAAACCTCCAAGCTTCTCAATGAGCAATAAACACACAATAATAAATTTTGAAAAAAAAGACCAAGCTTAAAACACACAAGATTTTTAACAAAGAACAAACAAACAAGAATAATCAAAAATAAAACCCAACTCTCATTTCATATTTCATGAATTAACTATGTACTTTCTACTTCTACACCCACCAGCCCTCCAACAGATAATTAATGCATTCACTACCCACATACTCCACAAGACCTTGCTCAAAGCACATGTAATTTAATGTACCAACTTCCCTCGCTATCCATTCTAACAACAAGCAATACTTCTAGTTATCAAGTACCATAAACACACAACGAATCCATTCGTGGCCACTACACTTTTGTGCCAAGCAGTTCTATGTGAAGGCTTGTGCAATTTGCATTGAGCAATTTAATATTTGAAAAAATATATAATGTCCTATTTTCATAATTTACTTTAACATAAACATTTGAATAGTAGACTTAATAGAACTAGATGAAATAACACATACGAAAAAAAGGTTAGAACAACAAAAAATAGTCGTATTTGAAGAAAACAAGTGAAAATAATACTGTGCATTACAAAGACCTTTTTCCATGAAAGAATCTTTAATATTAAACCATGTTGCATACATTGGTAATTTTTAAAGTATAATGATACATAGTTTAATACTTAAATTCTCTTCTGAAAAGGAAGTCTCTTCAATGTTGTAACCTTCAATGTCACTAGGAATTCTTGTTCTATAACACATAAAAGTTGTTACCGGATTATGTACATTGCCATATAGAGTATAGAAAAAGATGCAAAGAATAATTTTCAAACAAAAATAATATGTTTTCAAGTTATGTAGTTATCAAGAATCATTTACACGCATCGAAATCAGCCATGACTAGTGTAGTTTTAGAGAATATGAAACAAGGTAGAGCATAATTCTAAGATGATAACACACAAGCATTTTTATAAAAAATAAATAGACAAGAAGAAGCAAAAATAAAATGTATCACTTGTTTCAGATTTCATAAATTAACTATGTATTCACTCATTTTGTAACCAACAGTTCTACAACATATCTTGCACAATTTTCTCAACAAGCTTCCCTGACAATCTCGTGGTCATTTAAGCAATAAGCACATACTTAATGCTTTTAATGCAATGAGAGTTGATAAGGGGATGCTCAAACCATCCAATTTTCCCTATAACAGTGAGCAATACTTTTAGTTATGAAGTATGATTAACAAATAGAATACCCAGTCATCAATAGTGCATTGTTCCTATTGCTCTTCCCTCATTTGAGGACTATAGAGAATGACAGATGTAGAACATAATAGTCCAAAGCTAAAAACATACAAGCCTATCAACAAACAACAAACAAACGATAATAAGCAGAAATCAACATTTGACTCATATTTCATTAATTAACTATGCAAATTTTGCATTCAATGAATTGAATGTGGATTCACTAGTTTGGTATCTTAGGCGAGTGGTAGGTTTTATTTGTACCAATTTTCATTTGTTTATTAAATTGTTTTTTGGAAAGCTTGTTTGTTTTTAGCTTTCTATGTTGCCAATACTAGGAATAGTGAGCTAGTGATAAGTGATTTGTCCATCTGTTTATGATACTTGTAAGAGAGAGCTACTTGTTGTTGTTACAAGGGACACAAGGAGAAATGCGTACAAAATATCTACACAACTACAAAGATAGTTTTTTGTTGAACAAGATACTGGCAAATGAGATTCCTTTATCATTTTTCTATATTATTTGCCACAATATATAATGTGACCCTATTTTCCTAGCTTACTTAAAAGATAGTGAAAAATGGACCCACTCAAACCAATAGGGAAAGAGATAAACCATAATTTTCAAGTAGAAAATATATGTGCATAAATCCCGACTATAGAGAAAAGAAAAAAATATTTAAAACAATTCAATCTCATTTTTCAAGGAGCTAATTAATAAGCAAATGCAATAGATGCAATAGTAAACTTGGCTATCTTAAAAAGCAGTAAAAACAATAATTCTCACAAAATAGAATTTGACTACACTGTTGATAAATGGTTGGGCTTTGTATTTATGGTGCTTGATAACTCAGTGGTATAGTTGCAATGAACACACAACTAATTCATGAAATCTTAAGCAATTGTTGGATTTTGGTTGTGCTTAATCTTATTTTATTACCGTTTTCTTAAAATCTAATGAGTTTTTTAGCTATTTATGATTTTTTACATGTGCATACATGTGCAGTGAATGCATAGTTAATTCATAAAATCTTAGCCAAGTGATGGGTTTTGTTTGTGCTTATTCTTTTTTGTTTAACACTTGTTTTAAAGCGTATTGGTTTTTAGCTGTTGGTTGCATTTTTGCATATTTGTTGATAACTAGAGATATTTCTTATTGTTACAAGAGCCATGATGCAAATAGGCATAGTGGATTGCACATTAATTACAAGGGATAACCCGCTAGTGAATGTATTAATTATGTGTTTATTCATTGGCTAGGTAGCAGCGTATCAACAAGTCCTAAAAAGAAAGTAGTGCAAGATATGTCTGAGGGCTGGAAAGCACAAAAGAAATGAATGCATAGTTAATTCACAAAGTCTGTGGTGAGTTGTGGGTTTTATTTATGCTTATTTTTGCTTGTCTATTGTTTGTTAAAAGGATTATTTATTTTTAGCATTTTTGTTCAGTTGTTGAATGTTTGTTATCATGTGCCAATGGACCATTGATGGGTACCTTGTTTCTATGTTTATGATACTTGGTCGCTGTTACAATCACTGGCTAGCAATGTCCACAAAATTTTATCATGTTGGTATATTATTTTTCAAATTTTATTGTTATTTCTATAATTCATGTTTATGAAGAGTGTATTATATATCATGGACTATGTTCATTTGTCTAATTTGTCACTGTAGTCGCAACCTTTACGTGCAATTGGAGTTCAAGGAAGACATGTATATCAGCACAAATATACTTGGTCATTGAAAAAGGAACTTGAAGGTCATATTCTTATATCATTCCTCCTCTTTGTTTCCAATGAATTTAAAGTCTTGCAACGCGCATAAAATTTATGCACTGGAAGAGTTGTAGACAATAAAGGAGAAGCTTGGTTCAAAAATATAACTTGCCAAATAGACATATGAGCATAGTGAATGGAGCCCCACGTAATTCATAAACACGATTTTTTTTTTTGTTGAAAGGCAGGTTGCTATTACAATTGTTAGTTTCTCTTGTTAGGCAGGTTTACAATTGCATTTGTTCAATTTTCTTTTAATGCACTCATAGCTGAGAAGGGCATTGTGAAACCATTCATTTTCTCCTGTAACAGTAAGCAATACTTTTAGTTATCAAGTATGATAAAAAGATAGACTAGCTAGCCATCAATAGTACATTGTTAGAATGGATTTTTCGTCATTCAAGCACCACATAGAAAGAGAAACATCGAAGATGACATGCCAAAGCTAAAAAATCCAAGATTTTCAAAAAACAATAAATAAATGATAATAAGCAGAAATCAACACTTGTCTCCTTTTTCATTAATTAAGAATGCAAAGTTTGCATTCAATGCATTAAACATTGATTCTTTGACTTAGTATCTTGAGTGAGTGATAGGTTTCATTTTTGTGTGCAATGAAAGTTGTTATCTCCTAATATGAAAAACTAACTAAAGAATGCAAGATAAAACCTACACTAAACCACCTCAAGATTGGGCTACGTTGAACACAAATAAAGAAAGATAAAGATAACAAGATAATATACCTTCTCCCTTGTATTGATCCTTGGTTGGCCCTTGATGATGCTTTGAATATGCGCTCCTTGATGGAAAAATTGTGATGGTAATTGTAGTTGGGTGATCAATGAGGATGGATAAATGCAATAATGGCTAAGATGCAAGATGCAAAATGTAGGTGAATTGCAATAACAATGGCTAAAATGGCTAAATGGCTTGAGAGCATAAGTTTGGTAATAATGCATGAAGGTAATAAGGTCATGAAGTCACTATCCTTCTTAATGAATGAGAAAGAGGGCTATTTATAGAACAAATTGAATTCTCTAAAAGATTCAACGGTCAAGATTGAGCCACCATGGTCAAGATGGAGGGCTATGGTGAGTTGAGGACTCACAAGCCCTCACATCCTACCAGGTGGAGGATAAAGTGTCCCAAGGATAAGGTGAGATGGAAAGGGTACAAGATGACATGGAAAAGGTGATGCGATCCCAAGGTACTTGCAAGCAAGTACCTTGGGATGGGAGAGTATTTTCTCAAAAAGGCATTGCTTGGCCCCATAGGGGGTTGAAAGTGACAAGTGATGACTTTTAGAAAGTCCACCCTTGTCACCATGGGGAATGGGGAAGACTTTGGAAGAATAAAAGTGAATTGAAAATTCACAAGCTTGGGAGAGACCCATGGATAAGACAAGGTCTTCCAAAAGGAGGTCTTTGTCCATGTACTTGATATGACCTTTGAGAGGTCATGGGGAAGACAAATGCATGGGGGAATAAGTGTGAATTTTTAATTCACATGGGGAAGAAGTCAACCCAAAAAAGGTAAGTACCATGAAACGTTGACTTAAGGACATGTTGGAAAAGGTAAGTGATTAGGATTAGGATTGTGCAAACAGGTGATTAGGCTAATTAATGAAGATTAGAGGCAAGTGGCTAGATATGGAGGATGTGACATTAATCCTAATTAAGAATATGCACATCCTAAGGATGGATTAATCAGATAAACCCAAATTATTGGAGAGATTATGGAGGATGGGACAAGGAGAGAGAAATAATGAATTTAAAATTGAAAAGGATAGTTGACTAAATTAAATAAATTGATTGATTTATTTAATTTAGAGAGGAAATGGGCTAATGGTAAAGTATTTAATTGATTGTATTAAATCTCTTAGAGATGTTAAGGAAAAGGGGAACATTAATTAAATAAATGATTTAATTAAGTTGATGAAATGGATGAATGACAAGAATACATTTGTCCTTATGTAAAGGATCAAATTTGGATGTCTACAATTTGTGCCAATTCTGTTTTGTTTATTGTTTGTTGAAAATCTTGTGTGTTTTTAGCCATCCATGTTGGCAATCTTAGGAAAAGTGAACTAGTGATAAGCGGTTTATCTATCCATTAATGACTCTTGTAACACAAAGATACTAGCTACTGTTACAAGGGTTAGGAGGAGGAATGTGTATAGAAGATCTATACAACTGCAATGATAGTTGCTTGTTGAACAAGGTATTGGAAGGTCACATTCTTGCATCATTTTTGCCTATCGTTTGCCATAATATATAATGTCCTCCTATTGGGCCAACTTAAAGAAAAATGAAAAACCAACACACTCAAACCAATAGGAAAAGACATAGAGCATAATTTTCAAGTAGCAAAAATATGTGCTTAAATCTCGACTATATGCGAAAGACAAAAATATTTTAAACAGTTCAATCTCATTGTCCAAGGGAGTAATTGAAAACCAAGTGTGAAAGATGCAATAGTAAACCTTCCTATCTGAAAAATTAGTAAAATAAGAAATTCTAACATTATAGAATTTGATTCATTGACAAGCGTTTTGTATGAAATGCAAACAACGAATTTTTAGTAGCAAAGCCCTTAGAATTTTGATTTTATTCTTGAACATTTGAGAAAATTGATTCTATCTCAACACATATTAAACATATTGCATTTAATGGATTAAACATGAATGTAACATTTGTCAGGTTAATATTTTGCACTGTATATAGTGCTCCTCTATTTTTTGTAATTTACCCAAACATGAATCAATAGTTGTCGCACTCCATTGATAGATAAGGGAATGAAACATAATTTTGAAACTTGATTTGTTTTTTTCTTCAAACTCAATTATAGAAGAAACAAATGAAATTTTGCAACAATATAATTTAATTCATTGAGCAACTATTTCAAAAGGGAATTGATCAATTGCAATAGTAATCTACTTGTGCAGGGGAAAAAGTTTCATGTTTATCAATTAGACAACATGCCATTGAATATGCTCATTTTTTTATTCAGCAAGTCAGAATCTTGAATCAAGCTTCTCCCTTATTGTTGACAATTCTTCCAATGCATAATATCTAGGCACATTGGAAGATTCTCAATTCATTGCAAACAAAAGGGAAAAATGATACAAGAATCTGACCTTTAGTTCCTTGTTGAATAACCAAGTATATTTGCAGCCATATATATGTTTGTATCTGTCTCTGATCATAACCTATGGTGCCTATTATAGAGATCAATTATAGAAAAGAAAATGGTTCATGACATAAAATATGTTATTCATAAACATGAAACAAACAAGCACATGATAAAGTTTGGAAAATAAAGAAAACCATAATTAAATTTTATTAACATTTGGAAACACAACATGGTGATAATATAGTATAAAGCAATTTCAATAACTTGTACTTTGTTAATGGTGAAGAGATGCATACGAGAATTTTTCAAAACTATCATTTATATCTTTTTGTATTCATTTAAATAGGACTACCATTCATTTTTCTTAAAGAAAATAATCCATATAGAACAACATAATGAATTTTTCTCAAGGGATCTAGTTATTAAATGCAAATTTTTCAAAATTTGTTGGTATGCTAATGCCTATCAAAGAAATTAGTCAACAGTTAATAAACTGTCCAATTTATGCTTGTAAAAAAATGACCCTTGCAGTCATCTAATTGCACAAATCCTATAGTCAAAGATATGCATTATTGCAACAATGCCACATGCTATTTGTATACAATGTTTGACATGGCACATTAATCAGATTTTCTTACAAGCAAATGAGAGAAAATATACTTTAATTATACAATTTGGTCAACGTACAAAGTAAAACATTGTACATGAACTACATATGACATGTTTCTAATTATCCATAACTCTCATTGCAAAAGTAACTTTCTTTCGCCAACAAAATAGTTTCATGTTTATGGACTATTTACTATTCCATTTACAATTCTCATTTTTCTATGTTTTCGAAGCCTGTCAGGCCCTTGAGTATCGAAAGATCTATAAAGTTTCCTTTCAAGAATTATTTCAATAGCTTAATTTTTTGTGATTAAGTCGGTGAGCATTATAATTTCCTTTATTGTTCACTGAATTCATTGTAAACAAAGGGGAAGAATGATAAAACAATTTGATCTTTGAATTCCTTGTTCAACAATCAGCCATATTTACCGCTACATAGATGTTTTCCTTACTCCAATTGTATTAAAACATGTTACTTTTGCAATTAGGAATATGTATAATTGCAATTGTCTGATATGCAATTCATTGGTTAATTAGTTACCAAAATTCATAGTGTCTTACTATTCTTTTAATTTTCTTAAATGAAAATGAATAATAGACATAGTACATTAATCATGCATTGATTGCATTTCTTCCAAACAGCTCTTTCTTAAAGCTTTTGCAATTTGCATCCAACAATTAGATATTTGCCAAAATATATAGTGTCTTACTCTCCTAATTTACTTAAACAACGAATAATAGACCTAATCGCATTGAATGCAATAGTTGTAGATTGAAAGCCAATCATGCCATATGGAACACACATCATAGAATTGGAAAAATGACCTACTCCAATCAACAACAAAAAGAAATAAAACATAATTTTCAAGAACAAAAAATATGTGCTTGAATTCTGACTATAGGAAAAAAGAAAAAATATTTCAAACAATACAATTTTACTGGTCAAGCGATTATTTGAAAAGAAAGTGCAAAAAATGCAATAGTAACAAAAATGTTTATATTATAGAATTTGATTCGCTCATAAAAATTCCTAGTTCAAACCACTATGCCCAATTTTCCAGCAACAAAGCCTTTACAGTTTTCATTCAATTCTTAAACATTTGGCAAAATTTGTTGTGTAATTTTTCACCAACATGTTATATGTAGTAGACTGCATCCATTTTCCCTACTATCTCTTGTAACAACAAGCAATATATCTAGTTATAAAGTTTCTAAAACCTTCTCAACAAACAACAAACAAACTAAAAACAAGCATGCATTTACTGCTTGCATAACCACCATCCCTTCAATACATCTTGGACATTTTCCATTGAATGCATTAAACATGTGTTCAATACTTGAATATTAAATATATTCCTCCATATATAATGTCTCCCTATTTTTATAATTTACTCAGACAAAAGTGAACACTAGGCCTAGTAGAACCAATAAAAAGAGACACAAAACATAATTTTCAAACATGATCGATTTGGTCTTTAATTCCGATTATAGGGAAAATAGATGAAAATCTTCAACAATATAATTTAATTCATGGAGCAACTATTTCAAAAACAAAGTCAACAAGTCCAATGGAAACTTGTTTATGTGAAAAGAATAGTTTCATATTTATGGATTACATGACACATTATTCAGTATGCTCATTTGTCTCTTCAACAAGTCAAATTCTTTAGCAAAGGTTTCTAATTTTTGTTCACTACTCTTCGAAGGAATTTTTTTTAAGCACCTAGTAAAATTAGAACTCATTGCAAATAAAAGCAAAAAATGATACAAGAATCTGACCTTTCAGTTCATTCTTCGACATCCAAGTACATTTGTAGGTGTAAAGATGTTTGCCTCCATGTCAGATTGTAAACAATGGTTTCTGATACAAGGGAAAATTAGACAAATGAGCATAGTTGATGACATACAATATGTTATTCGCAAACATGAAACAAAAAAGAACACAATAAAATTTAAGAGAAAATAGACAAAGGTGATATATTTTTGCAAACATTAAGACACCAAATTTAAATTTTATGAGCCACCCCAATACACTAGTAGTCCATGGCAAAACATAATAAATATTTGCAAGCATTCCCCATTAACCCTTGTAATAGAAAATAAGTAACATAGACAGAGAAAAAAACCACTTACCAGTAGAGCCCTATCATAGAACAACAAACATGTAAGAACAAAACAAAAAGCTACTAGCATATGAGCTTTTAATGCCACTTCACGATATGTGTTGGATAGTTGGTGCGTACGCAAGAAAACAATCCATACTTGATCCATGAAATATGAAGCAAGTACTTGTTGTTTGCTTGTTGTTTGTTTATTTTTTATTGAGAAGCTTGCATGTTTTTGGCTATCTGTTGACGTTTCAGGCATGTGTGACTCTATGCAATTCTTGAATGAGGGCAGAGCTAAAGGAACAATGTGCAACTGGTGCAGACATCATCTATTTTTTTTTTTTGACACTTAATAAGTAGAACTGTTAGAGAGGAAACTGAATGGTTTGAGCAAGGTCTAGTGGAATGTAAGTGCAAGATGTATTACAAGACTAGTGGGCACATATGCAGTGAATGCATAGATAATCCATGATATCTTAGGTGAGTGTTGTGTTTTGTTTGTGCTTATGATCATTTTTTTATCGTTTGTTCAAGACCTTGTGGGTTTGTTAGCTCTTGCTTGCACTCTTGATGTTCCTTATTTTGCAAAAGTGCATCGCCTATCAGTGTGTTTATGACACTTGATAACTGGAAGTATTGCTCATTGTTACAAGTGCTATCAGAACAAGTTGGTACATTAAATTACATATGCTTTAATTCATCATAGGCATGCATAGTTGAAAAAACTAACATATAGAATATTATCCATTAAAAGTAAACACAAAAACATATGATAAAATTTGTAAAAAAAAAGACAAAAGTGATAATTTTTTGAAGATGTTAAAGACATTGAATACAAATTTTGTAGCATGTACAAAAACACTAGCTTCTTAATAGACAATAAAGAAATGAAAATAGGCACAAACCACAACTTAAGACATATGTCAATGGACAATAAACAAATGAAAATTTGCACAAATAAAATTGATTGCTTTTGTGAAATACCAAGACTAATCTTCTAAACTGTGGAGGCATTGAATGCATTTACTAGGTATTCATTGCTTGAATAGCAACTAGCCTATTGCCAACATTTGCAAAATTTGTATTATATGTCTGAATGTTTATAAAAAATATCACCTTTGTCTATTTTTCGGCAAATTTTATGATATGTTTCTATGTCTCATTTTTATGAGTAACATATTATATGTTTCTTTTATTAAATGTACAAGCATATAATGCATTCACTATTTATTGATTGCTTCACATATTCAGCCACAATAATATTTAGCATTCTAAAGTCACCAAAGCAATTAAACAGTCTATGTTATTTACAAAAAGGCATTGTTGACTGTTGTTCTGTAGCTTCAGGTTATAGCTAAAGATAGAGAAGAACAATCAATAATTCCTTGTAGAAAACAATGTAAACTGTACAGTGTCACAACCATCAACACAAAACATAAGTCTTAAATGAAACAATGATGGTTTCAAAAAAGACCTAGAAAATTATTTCCCAACAGTGACCTATCAATAGGTGCTAGAACAAATATAGGTAAGTTTAAATCTAGATACATATGTTTATTGCCCGAGAAAACAAAATAAGAATCACTTGGAACATTCAAATTGTGACGAAAACATTGCTTCATCTTGGCGATGGTTGCAATTATAAGTTACATTCAAAACTTAGCACAATAATTCAACACTCTATGTTATTTTCAATAAGGTAGACTAGTGGGTACAAAAGCAGTGAATGCATAGTAAATGCATGAAACGACCCCACAGTCAACAAGACCTTGGTCAAAGTTTTAACTTTTCCCCTATCTCAATGAGATTACAATTGTTCTATTACCTGCAATACACATATTATTCAATTTTGTTAAAGTATATTACAAAAATAAATGGGAACTATATATTCTAAACATATTTATTCGCTAAATGAAAACCATGCCACCTCTGAAGCAAGATTATAGATACTGAAGAATTCAATGCATGTTTAATGCATTAAATGGTATAACAAATAGATCAAAAACAATAGTCCATTAAATCCAGATAACATAGAAAGTGCATTAGCATTTTCTAGCATATAAACAACATAAACAAACATGTTAAGAAACATGATACGCTATATGCCTGTATAAGGAACAGTTGCAACACTATTCTTGTCTTGTAACAACTAGAAATATTAGTCATTGTTGTAAGGCCTAATTGTACAAATAGGTACAGTAGATAACAAATGACATGAAACAACTAAACAACAAATAGTTTACAATACAATTTAATTTTCCATCAAAAGTTTACGAACAAAAAACAACTATTTGAAAACCAAATTCAATAAAAAAATATTAGCATTTTATTGTGGTTAGGGTGGTCAGACAGACACCTATTCCTTATTTTTTCCCTAAAATTGAATTACTGCTGCATTGAAATTTCAAATTTTCACCAAATAGATTTAAAAAAAATAAAAATAAAGCTATTATTTTAGAAACTACAATCAATTTTCTATAGATTCTATTCTTACATATTTTTGAAATAATATTGATATCTTATTCAAATTTTTACGTCAAGTTGCCTAACTCTAATTTCCTAAATTTTATTGCCACTTAAGGGCCTGTTTTTTCCATGACGATCCTGCACATACCCAATAAATAAATGATAGTAAATTTTTCCAAAAAACAGACCAAGCTAAAAACACACAAGGTTTGTAGCAAACAAAAACAAATAAGTATAAGCACAAATAAAACACATAATTAACGCATTGACTCCTCCCATAGTCCACAAGACCTTGCTCAAAGTACATGTAATTTAATGTACCCACTTCCCCCGCTAGCCCTTTGAACAACAAGTGATACCTCTAGTTATCAAGTATCACAAATACACATCAAATACATTGATGACAACTGCACTTCTACATAATAATGAACATGCAAAAATGCAACCAATAGCTAAAAAGGCCACAGGCTTTTCAACGAACAATAAACAAACGATAATAAATTTTGAAAAAAAATAGACCAAGCTAAAAACACACAAGCCTTTTAACAAACAAGAATAAGAAAAATTCCATGTTAGCCCTTGTAACAACAACCAAGCATCATAAACACATAATTAACGCATTCAGTGCCCCCATAGTCCATAAGAACTTGCTTAAAGAACACATAATTTAATGTACCCACTTGAACAACAACCAATACTTCTAGTTAACAAGTATCATAAAAAAACAAAAAAGCCATTGATGACCATTGCACTTCTACAGAATAATTAACATGGAAAACTGCAACCAATAGCTAAAAAACCCACAATCTTTTCAACAAACGATAAGCAAACAATAGTAATTTTTTCCAAAAAATAGACCAAGCTAAAAACACCCAAGATTTTTAGCAAACAACAACCAAACAAGCATAAGCATAAATAAAACACACAATAAACAAATTCATTGCTCCCATAGTCCATAATACCTTGCTCAAAGCACATGTAATTTAATGTACCCACTTCCTCGACCAACCCTTTTAACAACAAGCAATACTTCTAGTTATCAAGTATCAGAAACACATAGCGAAGCCATTGACAACAACTACAATTCTACATAATAATGAACATGCAAAACCGCAACCAACCGTTTAAAAAACCCACATACTTTTCAATGAACGATAAACAAACGATAATAAATTTTTCAAAAAAATAGACCAAGCTAAAAACATACAAGCTTTTTAACAAACAACAAACAAACAAGAATGAACACAAATAAAAGCTAGCTCTGGCCTCACATTTCATAAATTAATTATGTACTCGTTGCCTATGCACCCACCAGTCCTCCAACACATCTCACATATTTTTCTTTATGAGCTTTCCAACCACTCAAGCAATAAACACATACTTAGCACATTCATTGCCCCCACAGTCCTTAAGACCTTACTCAAAGAACATGTAATTTAATGTACCCACTTCCCCTGCTAGCCCTTCTAACAACAAGCAAGACACATCGAAGCCATTGACAACCACTACACTTTTATAGGATAATGAACATGCAAAACCACAACCAATAGCTAAAAAACCCATAGGATCTTCAACGAATGATAAACAAATGATAATAAACAAAAACAAAATATTGAAAAACAGAACAAAAAGCTAAAACCACACAAGATTTTTAATAAATAACAAAATAACAAACAAGAATAAACACAAATAAAACCCAACTCTCACCTCACATTTCATCAATTAACTATGCATTCACTGCTTCTGCACCCACCAACCCTCCAACACATCTCACACATTCTGCTTTCCAATCTTTGCTCAGAGCATGCTAGCCACTGAAGCAAAAAACATAATAATTAACACATCCTCTGCCCCCATAGTCCAGTTGATCATGCTCAAAGAACATGTAATTTAATGTACCCACTTGCCTTGTTAGCCCTTCCAACAACAAGAAATTATTCTAGCTATCAAGTATCATAAACACACAACAAAACCATTGACGACCATTGAACTTATAGAATAACGAACATGCAAAACCACAACCAACAACTAGAAAACCCAAAAGCTTTTGAACGAATGATAAGCAAACAATAATAAACACAAACAAAACCGAACACTCGCCCAAAATTTTAAAGTATTGAAAACAAATGGAAGACCCACTCACAAGTTGCACACCATTCCTTCAGCTCTTCCCTCATTCAACCGCTGTATAGAATCACAAGCATCAAAAATGGCAACACAAGCCTCTCAACAATCAATAAACAAGCAATAAGCTAATAAAAAGCACTTGCCTCATATTTCATCGATTAACTATGCATCATCTACTTGGATACATAGTAGTTGTCCAACACATATCGTGAAGTTTGCATTTAATGTATTAAACATGCATTAATGACTTCAGTACACACCAACTCGTTGCTAGAAATCATGCTATATGCATCCTCTGATTAAATATTTTCCACAATATATTATGTTTCTTATGTCCATTTATTTCCCTAATTTACTTAATTGAAAATGAAAAATCAACCTAAAACCAATAGACAAAGAGATAAACTGTATTTTCCTGGCTCCAAAAATTTGTATTCAAATCTTGACTATAGGGAAAAAACAAAAATATTTTAAACAAGATGATCTCATCGACCAAGCGTCTAATTAAAAAACAAATGCAACGATTGCAATAGTAAACCTGCCTATCGGCAGGAACTAAAAACCCACAATATTTCAACAAACCATAAACAAACAAGAATAAACACAAAGAAAACCCAACATTCGCCTAAGATTTGATGAATTAACCATCCATTCATTGCACATATACCCACATGTAAAAACGTAACGAAGAGATTAAAAACCCATAATCTTTCCAAAAAACAATAATAACACGAGAAGAAGGGTATGTGCAGGATCATGATGGCCCATGTAGCTGATGACTTTTTTTTACCCAAAATTGATGAAACGAAAAGGGTTTTTAAAGGAGATTTTCAGCTTTCCACCAATATAAATTATGTTTTACCTTGAATTTAATAAATAATAATTATTCATTTTTTATTTTAATTACGACTAAAGTTCTGATTGATAGGCTGATTGAAAAACATCTATAGCTTTCAAATGGTATCACATTTTTTGAATCTAAAACATGTGTCACATTCTATGCTTCACATACTATAGGATTAAAAAAAATTAAATTAAATTTCATGAAGCTTTGACCAAGTTAAGGTGGTCAGACATACGAGTTTTTATATTTTGTAAAATTTGTAATAAAAAACTCATAATTAATTATTTACTTGGAAAAATATTACAAAAAAATATGCATCACATCGGGACATGAGTCCTCTACTTATATATCTAAATATTATAAAAAATAATTATAATTTTATTGTGGTTAGGGTGGTTAGACAGACACCTACTTCTTATTTTTTCCCTCAAATTTAAGTACTACTACATTGAAATTTCAAATTTTCACCAAATAGATCTTTTTAATTTTTAAATAAACCTAATAGTTTAGAAACAAAATTCAATTTTCTAAAAATTCTATTCTTACATATTTTTGAAATAGTATAGATAACTTATTCAAATTTTTACGTCAAGTTGTCCAACTCTAATTTTTCTGAATTTTATCGGCACTTAAGGGCCTATTTTTTCCATGATGATCCTGCACATACCTAGAAGCAAAAAAAAATCTAGCACTCGCCCAAGATCTCATGAAGTACTTATCTGTTCAATGCATCTGCACCCATGGAATTATCAAGTATCACAAATACACAGCCCAACCATTCACTAGTAGTGCACTTTTACAAAATAACAAACATAGCTAAAAAACCCACAAGCTTTTCAACAAATGACACATAAATGACAATAAGCACAAAGAAAACCCAACACTAGCCTACAAATTTGTATATTAAATATGAATTTGTTGTACATGTATCCACATGCAAAAGAGAAACAAAGAGTTAAAATACCCACAAACTTTCCAACAAACGATAGTCAAACAAGAATAAGCACAAGCAAAACCCAGAACCCGACTAACATTTCATGAATTAGCTATGCATTCACTGCAAGTGCACCCACATTCCACAAGACATTTCCAAAAGCATTTAGTTTTCCTTGTAACGCTTCTAGTTATTAAGTATGAAAAATAAATAGACACACCACTCACCAGTTGCAAACCATTACCATTGCACATAATGACAAACATTAAATACGACAACTCATAGCCACAGACACGCAAGCTTATCAACAAATAGTAAACAAACAACATGAAAATTAACCAACTATACTTTGCTTATCTTCACACTAGCTGTCCAACACATATCGTGAGGTTTGCATTTAATGCATTAAACATGCATTTAATGCATCCATACTAACAAGCCCACTGCCAAAACTCACACTACATGCATCCCCAATTAAATCATTTCCACAATATATAATGTTCCCCACCATATATAAAGTTCCCCTATTTTCCTATTTTACTTAAAGCAAAATGAAAAATCGACCTACTCAAACCAATAGAAAAAGAGATAAACTGTAATTTTCTAGCACAAAAAATATGTGCCTAATTCAAAAGAAAATGCATCGATTGCAATAGTAAACCCTCCTATCGAAATGAACTAATAATGTGTATCAATTTAAAATATAAAAAATAATTTGTGTTTTGGATTTGAATAAAAAATGGAACGTCGTAGGGAGGTTGCAAAAAAGGATAACAATGGTGATAGTTTCCATAGGGAGAAAGTGGACCCATTGGAAAGGAAGATAGGGGAAGCAAAAATATCAAAGTCGATTTCGCCCCCTATTGAATTCATGAAGGTCGATGTCTCAAAAATAGTTGAAATGGATGCACCGAACCTCGAAAATAATGGTTATCAGGTGGTTCCTCAGTAAAAGATTTACGAGGAGAGAAATAGGTGACTAGGTAGTGAACAATTGGCAAACAGATCTGATCATCAATTTCATGTCATGAGGCTTTTTTATGGCAGTATTTGAAAGTGAATCTACAAGGGAAAACATTATAAAACTTGAGAGATGGAAGAAAGCGAACTCATTTGTATCTACAAAAATGGGTGAGACATTTCGATCCTTTGAATTCCAACCAAAGAAATGGGTTGGATGGGTAAGTTTATACAATCTTCCTTACGAATATTGGTCGAGAAGTTTCCTGAAAAAGATTGGTAATTCAATTAGGAAAACGATGGAGGTTGATCTAAGAAAAAAAATTAATATATGCTAGAATTTTAATTCTTGCAATTAAATAAATACCAAGTTCCATTCAATTGGTTTTAGGGGAAAGAGTGTGGAGCCAAGAAATAGAAATAGAGAAACAAAAAAAAATCAGCTTTAAATGTAGAAGGAGAAATCATAATGCTGAAAATTGTAGACATTTCCCGTAAAATTTCAAGGAAGTTTGGAAGGAAAATTCTCAAAATGCACATCAAGGAGATGGCCTTAGTCAAGTTGAAGTTGAAGAGAAGGAAAAATCACCTTAAAATCCAAAGAAATGGGAAATAGTACTTGCAGACCCCATCAAAATGACTAATCCAATGGAAGAACAATTTGAAAAGGGGAGGTGCAATGCCATGATTTTTTTAAAAAACGGATTCACTCCTTGCTCTGAAGATGTTGGCCTCAGTGGAGGACGAAGACAAGCAAAAAATTGAACATGAATTAGATCAAGGGGGTGAAGATGCCATAGATATTTTAGAATAGAGAAATACTAGACAAACAATGAAGAAGGCCATTGCACTGAACATGGGGAGGGAAAAAAAATAGAAAAGAGAAGAGGAGGGCCAAAAAAGTGATGAAGCTTCAATAAAAACATACATGCTAAGATCTAAGAGAGACAATTCCTCCCTTGGGGGGAGATGAGGATCCTAACTTGGAATGATAGGGGCCTCAATGCCCCTAATAAGAGGCTATTGGTAAAATGCTTTTACTAGTTGGAATGCCAAAAACTTGATCTTATCTTGCTACAAGAAATGAAGATTGGAAGTGGTGAAGGTGAATCCTTTATAAGATATTGCAAAGGTTGGAAAGGTTCATTTGTGGAGGCAACATGGGCTTTCAATGGCTTGGGAATTCTTTGGAAACCCATGAAACTTAAAGTTGAAATCTAGGAAACAAATGATAAATGGATGAAAATAAAGGTACAAAATATAACCTCTAATGCTTCTTTTCTATTATTTGATATATATGGGCCAACAAAATGCAAAGATAAGAAGGTGGTTTGGGTCTTAGTTAGTAGTGCTTTAGATAATGTAAAAATAATAATTGGGGTGGTTTAAATGCAATTATGGATTTGTACAAAAAACTTGGAGGTTTGAGAAGAGTAACTCAATCCAAAAAATATTTTACAAATTTTATCAAAGTAAATAATCCGATAGATATAAACACTTGAACAATGATACCTTTACTTGGAACAATAGAAAGGCTTCACTAATATACCTAAAAGGCTAGATATATTTTTCGTATTTGAGCATTGGTTGCAGGATGATATTCTTCCAAAAGCATCAATGTGGTCAATTCCAATCTTAGACAATTTTCTAGTGGAACTCACAATCAACATGGAAACAAAACCAATTAAAGACAAATTTATATTTGAAAAAATGTGGCGGAGGAGTGAAGATATGTCAGAATTGATGAGGGAATGGTGGGATGAACCCATCAATATAAAAGGAACAAAAATATTCATTTTCTTAAATAAGCTAATTAGGTTGAAAGAAAAGTTGAAAGTTTGGAAGTAACTTTCCTTTTAAGAATATATTCAAGGAGAAAGAATGGCTAGAGGAGGAAATTTCTACCTTAAGAAAAATAGTGATAAAGAATGGTATGGTAGATGTGGAATTTGCAAAAGAGAGAGAATTGATGGTGGATTAAAGTGAAATATTAGCAAGGGAGGATACATACTGGAAATCCAAATCCAGAGATCTACTTGGCTCGAAGAGGGAGACTTGAATACAATTTTTTTTCACAATTCCAATGAGGTGAAGAGGAGTTGGAACAAAATCTCACAAATAGAGGACAACGATGACACATAACTATTTGAAGAGGAAGACAATCAAAGTGTAGGCATTGATTATTTTGAATCACTCTTAGGCAATAATGGGGAGACATAATATTTCAAGATATACATTATTGCAAATACAAATGGGTAAAAGCACAAACCTGTGTCACACTTTATAAAGGAATCGGCCAACAGCAAAAACAATTCTAAACTTCGACCACATAAAAGTGGTCTTTATGTTTTGAATTTCAAAATGGTGTAAACTAATGAAATTTAGAACTTTTGATGAAGTTTATTTTGTAATTTTTTAAATTTAAAAAAAAATTTGTTTTCATTATGTTTTTTTCAATTTAAGGACAAATTTTGGAATGCTGAAAATTTCAGAAAAGAGTGACTTCACGGGCCGGCAAGAAAAAAATTGAAAAAACTCTTCATTTCTCCCTAATTTTTTTTTCTCCAAATAGGTAACTTCAATATCTACTGCATAAAAAAAATAAATCAATTTTTGATGTATATTTTTCTCGTAATAACGTTTAAAAGTCAAACATACCAGAATTTGACAGTTTTCACGGGCCGTCAACTATTTTCAATTTTTTTAATCATTTTCAAAAACCAAATTATACCCTTTTGAAGAAGACTCTCTCTTCTACTGGACCATATAAGTTTTAAATAATTTTAATATGTTTTACTAATTGTTTTTTATTTTCTAATCAACCTATTTTTTAATTTTAACAACCTAATTGCATTATTTTAAAAATAAAATATATTAAAACTAATCAATTTAATATTTAAAAAGTTGAATATTTGGATTCCTCACTCCAAGCTCTACAAAAGGGTATTTTTATTTTTTGCAAAAAAAACATTCTGATAGGAGAAATACTTAGTTAAAGTTGAAAGTTTCTGAAAATTCTGAAAAATGTTGAGTTGGCTACCAACTAGGATGCCAACTAGACAATTTCGATCGAAAGGGTTTCTATCGGAAGGGTTTCAACCAAAACCCTTCCGATAGAAACCTTTTCACATATAATAAGCCAAATTGAAAGCCGATTGTAAAGTTGGCAAGGATTTTTATTTTTTTTGGTTTCGGCTGAAACCTATTCGGTCGAAACTATGTGTGCCATGTATATGCCACATGGTTTTGGTCAAAACATACTCAGCCAAAAAATTTCTGACCGAAATTAGTTCGCTCAGAACTATTTATTAGGTCGAAAGTGTGACACAGGTTTGTGCTTTTACCCAAATGCCATAGTCTCTCATGAGGATAATAATTTTTTAATTGCAACAGTTCTACGCTAGATGAAGTGCATGCGACCACATTTCAAATGAGCCCAAATAAAGTTCCAGACCCTGATGGTGTTAGGGTTCAGGAAGATTGGAGCAATACAAATTAACAATTATATTGAGATTAAATAACCTAGAAATAACAATGAAGAATAACACAAAAGAGATCAACACACAATTTAACATGGTTCACCTAATATAGACTACATCCACAAAAACTCAACCATCCAATGATTTTATTATCCAGTGCAAAAGGATTACAATCTCACATAAACCATGCTACAACATAAATCCTAGCCACTTATAACAAGCCTTTTGGAACCTTCTGGAATTAGGGTTTTACAAGGTATTTTTTCATTTGACATGTTAATGGGAAAACCTTGATGTGTCAATGGGGAAAAAACCTTGAAATTTCAGTGAGAAAAAAACCTTGATGTGTCATCGAAAAAACCCTGACGTGTTAATGATTTTTTTTTTGGAGTGATTCCCCAAATCCCATTTCTTGTTGGAGTGTACAGTATTTGCATGATCAATCGCCACATATCAACAAATGGTTTATTGCATGCTTCCACTAGACATGTTGGGATTTCCTTGGGAAATAAGTCTATGAGGTGGTTGAAGAATCCCCAAAAAAGACTAAGTTGCTCAAAGATATAAATAACACACATATCATTCTAATACCAAAAAAAGAGAACTGTGAATCTTTTGTAGACTATAGGCCAACATCGTTGTGTAATACAATATATAAAATAATTGCCAAGGTGATGGAAAACCACCTCAAAATGATCTTTCTCCATATAATATCAATGGAACAAAGTGGTTTTGTTCTAGAGAGAAATATCTCAATTGGAATCATAATTACTCACGAGATCATTCACACATTGAAAAATCTAACAAAAAAGGGATACTAATGAATTTAGATTTGACTAAAGCTTATGATCGTGTTCGGTGGCCCATTTTATAATGAAAATGTTGGAGAAATTGGGATTTTATGATAAATGGAAAACCTAGATTTTTTGTTGTATGTCAACCCTAAGATACTCGATGGTTGTAAATGGGGTGCCATGTGATTTTTCAGTGGAGCAAAGGGGTTGCACCAAGGAGATCCATTATCTCCTTTTCTCTTCATTATCATGGTAGATGCTTTCAGTCACCATTTAATTAAGCTCAAACTCTTAGGACATTGGTGTGGGATTGTAGTGGCTCCCTCATTCTTAGCAATATCCCATCAATTGTTTGCGGATAACATATTTCTTTATGGGACCCCATCTCTAAAAGAAACAACAACTATAAAGGAAGAAATGAACCTTTTCTTCGTAGAAGTGGGCCAACTGGTAAATGTGGAGAAATCTAATATATTTTTCTTTAACACAAATAAAATTCTGCAATGAAGAATTTCCAACATAACAGGTTACAACATTGGCTCTCTTCCCACAAAATATTTGGGCATTCCTCTCTTTGGAGGCCAAGTAAAGTCAAATTTGTGGGAAGAAATAATAAAGAAATACAAGATGAAGATTTACTATTGGAAGGGATGTTGGTTAACTTTGGTAGGTCAGATAACCTTGGTGAAGGTAGTTTTTCCTACGATTCCAATATACACAATATCTTGCATTAAAGTGCCAAGAAAGGTTGTGAATAGAATAACATGAATTTAATGTAAGATGTTATAGGAAAAGGCTCATGAGTAGAAGTGATTACCACTTCTGGCATGGGAGATGGTCAAGCAAAATAAAGAGCAAGGAGGAGCAAGTATAAAGGATCTGTGACTACATAAAAGAGCCCTGGGTGTAAAGCTCACTCGAGGCCTATTCAAAAATTTGAACGCTCAATGGTGTAAAATTATGAGAGCGAAATAGTTGAACTCCCGAAGCTCATAAATAATTCTCACAATAGCTAATTCCCATAAAGGCTCTACAATCTAGACCTTCATCCTCAGTTGTAGATTAGTAATAACGGACCACCTCACTTGCGTAATAAAGAATGACAAAAGAGCCTCTTTTCGGCATGAGTCATGGAAAAAATATTGAACCATTGTAGAAATTGTTAGTCATGGAAGAGGTGATTATACTTACAACCACCCAATATGGTGAGTGCTTGTGTGAATACTTTGTAGTCAAGGAGGTAAAATGCATATGGGAGCACGATTGGAAAATCTTTGATTTCTTGGACACTCCCTCCATGGACACTCTCATGTTTGAGTTGGAAAAGAGAGAAGATATTGATCATAGAAGAGTCAGATAGCATCAAGTGGTGTATTACTAAGAGAAAGGAGTATTCAACAAAAAATAGCTATGGGGTGATCCCACAATACTAGTTTACAATTTTTGGCCAAACTAGACATTGAACTGAATTTTTTAACTAAATCTTCACTTTCAAGCACCTATAGTGGCTAAACCATGAGGAATTTGAAGATGATGCAAACTAGTGATTTGTGACAATTTGTTTTTAGATTATAAATATATTTTTTTTCAAAAGTTTTGGAATCAAATTGCACTTCTTTTCCATCTCCTTCAAAAACTAGTTTTTAATAGTAAACACCATTTTTAAAGAGTGGCATTACTTTCTAACACAACTTTTTTTCTATAAAGGATAAAATTCTATTTTTTCGAATTTAGATTCAGGTGATCCCACAATAGTGGTTTACAATTTTTGGCCAAACTGGACACTAAGATTATTATTTCTAACTAAATCTTCACATTCGAGCACCTATAGTGGCTAAACCATGAGGAATTTGAAGATGATTCAAACTAGAGTCTCATCACATTTTTTCTATAGATTCTAAAAATATTTTTTTCAAAATTTTTGGAATAAGATTGCACTTCTTTTTCCATCTCCCACAAAAAATGGTTTTTTTCAAAAAACAACATTTTAAAAAAGTGACGCTCACTGTATACAACATAATTTTTTTTGTATGAAGGATAAAATTCTAATTTTTTCGAATTTAGATTTGTAACTACGATATCTAGCACTTTCATTTTGTCTCATAGTTTTTTATCATATATTTTTTCCTTAATAGAGTTTCAAAGTCAAACCAATTGCAATTCAGACATAGGCGGACTGTATACAAACTAACTTTTTCTATATTTATCAAAATTCAATTTTATTTTTTTTGAGCAATCAAGGACATCAATACCCAACACAAACATATTTTTAATAAAATTATTTTGATAATTTTTTATTTTTCCACATGTGCAGAAGAGATAGCTTGATTTTCGGTGAAAAAACTATGTTTAATAAAACTAAAAAAACACATACATAATAAAACCAAAACATATTAAAATTATATTCATGGGAGAGCTCATTTTCAGGACTATCATAATCATTCAAAATAAATTTTAAATGAATTCATTTGATCCCCTAAAAAGTAAATCAAAAGTGATTTTTTATCAACATTTTGATAGGTGTAAAGGAGACTCATTTATAGTTATGGTTTAAAACTAGCGAGGTTCTATCCAAGGGGGTTTGATCTAAGGTGGTTTGATCAAATCCTCTTCAATTGGAATCCTTAAAATGGAACTTTTAAAGGCTTAAATCATTATATTTTCTAAAAATATGTGATTTCAGCATAAATCAGTTCCTCTCAAAAATTGTAAACCAGCTTTGTGGGATCACCCATTCATAACTACAATATCTAGTGCATGGAATTGTTTTCATAGCCTTTCATTAAATATTTTTTTCCTAATTAAGTTTCAAAGTCAAACCAATTATAATTTAGACATGATTTATCGGCTTTAAAACATAACTTTTTTGTATGTATTGAAATTCAATTTTTTTTTTTTTGTTGGATCAAAGACATCAATATCTAGTGCATAGATTTTTTTAGATTTTTTTTTTGATAATCTGCTATTTTTCCACATGTGAAGAATAGAGAGCTTGATTTTTGGTGAAAAACCTACATTCACAAGAAATAAAAAATAAATATAATAATCAAATTAAATTTATTTAAAATTATAATTTTTCGGAAGCTTATAATAAGGACTACATACTTAAAAAAAAATAAAATTTAAATGAATTCATTTGGTCCCCCAAAAGGTAAATAAAAAGTGGGTTTTTATCAGTATTTTGATAGGTGTAAAGGAGACTCTATTATATGTATGGTTTAAAACTAGTGGGGTTATATCCAAGGGGGTTTTATCTAAGGTGGTTTGATCAAACCCTCTTCAATTGGAATCCTTTAAATGGGACATTTCAAGGCTTAAATCATTATATTTTCTAAAAATCTGTGATTTCAGCAAAAATAAGGATCTCCCCAAAAGTGTAAACCACTATTGTGGGATCAACCTATGAAGCCACTAGGAAGGTAAATGCATCTTCAAGGTGGCCAAAGAAGTTGTGTAGGGGCAAAAAAATATTCACAAAAGTAGGTGCCTTTATGTTTACTGATCTTCATGAATGAATCTTAGTAGGAGAAAGGCTAAGTCGCATTGGTGTATTTAGCCCCCATTGGTGTACCCTTTGTTATATAAATGAAGAATTTATGGATCACCTTCTCATCCAATGTGATATAAAACAAATGTGTTGGGCACATTTACATGGTAAGTTAGCTTGAAAAGGTCCATTACCAATGAAGGATATTTTTTATTCCTGGCCACAAATAAATAAAGGCTCGGCCATGTATGGAATATGGAATGAAACACCGACTATGATCATATGAAAACTTTGGAAAGAGAGAAATACAAGAATTTTTAAGGATAAACCAACTCAAATTGAAGGAATTTTGTGCAAGATTAAAAATGGTACTAGTGAGCAGTTCAATGGGAATGCACAAAAGAAAAAAATAGTTTTTCTTGGCTTGGGATCAACAAATGATTAAAAACTGGCCTCTCTTATGATCTCCAAAGGGGTACCTCCTTAAGAAAAAAAATGTTCAAGATATGGCGAAATGGGAGTTACCCCAAAAGGGAGATTAAAGTTAAACTTCAATGGGGCCTCATGAGGCAACCCAGGGAAATCGGGTGCAAGATTCACAATTAGAAATGAGGTGGGTATTTTAATCTGGGCTACCTCCTACAAATTGCCAAATGGGACTAGCAATGAGGGAGAGTGCACAACCTTGTATGATTGGCTAAAGTATTGTGTTGATAATTTAATTAACAACATGGATGTTGAAGGTGACTTAGAGATACTCATATAAGTGATCATCATGAGGGATGCCCCTAGCAGGAAGCTAAAATTGTGGGTTTGCAAAATTTTAAATTTGTTGGACAATATAAATGACTACAGTATAGCCTAAGTGTATAGAAATGGAAACGTGGTGGTTGATCATCTTTCAAAATGAAAGAATTGATCAAGAGGGGAAAAGGAAAGGCTCAAACAACATGTCTGAAGGGAAAGACTTGTATCTAATCATAGAAAAGGAGGCCTTGATAGATATGTGGAAAAAATACAACAATGAAGATTGAGAGTCTGAATCGGTAGTTCGACCAATACTTAAACTAGGAGAGAGGGACCCATAGTGGTTCAAGCTCCTATACTGGGTATAGGAGTTGACCAAATTGGGCCCATTAATTTTTAATAAGAGATCTTTTAAATTTTTATTTTTTCCAAAAATAGGACATATGGGGACCAATCAATGTTCCCATCACATTTGTTTACTTTTTAGTGTTTTTTTATTTATATTAGGTGGCATACACAAATTATTAACAAGGATTTTAAAACACAAATGCAACTGACATTATTTTGAACATGTACACAAGTGGATGCAATAGAACACAAAATGTCACATTAAAGCATTTATATTAATAAGTAAACATCCATATCTTCCAACTACATGACCAACCATCAACCTAATTTAAGTTCAAAGTTGCATTATAATAAACAGTTTTAAATTTTGTTTCATTACAACATATCCCATCCAACATGGAGATCTGTCCCAAAAAAAGTGCATATAATAAAAAGTTGGAGTCCCAAGTAAAATGTAATAGTGCCCAACTGCACCCAAAATATTGATAAATGCCCATCTACTGGTCCTTTTTCCTTAATACCTGCAAAAAAGACCACAAATAACCATATTTTAAAATTTATTAAACAATAAAAAAAAATAATACTAAATTTAAATATATTCAATCTTAACTTTTTTAATAAAAAATCAATTTAAATAAAATAATACTAATAATTAAAAATATCTTTTATTAAAAAATTCCTTTTATTAGAAATACAAATGACTCGTTACAAAACCTAAATCTAAAAAGAATAATAAATTAAAAATAAAATAAAGGTAGCTTAAAGTCGGGAAGAAGTCAAGCAACTACAAGCGAAAGAAGAGAACGCTAATTTTCTCTGCAAATTTCTCGTTAGTTCTCTTCTTTATTGGAATTTTTCTAGGTATTGAAAATTCGTCGGCTGTTTTCCATTTTTCATCTTCTATTAATTGAAATTAAAATAAATCAATTGTTGCCTGTTGTAGGTTGCCTCGCCTTGCTTTGACTGGCCATTTTTTTCAATAAAAACTTCATGACCTATTTACCACACAAATATAAAGGCGGATATTAATGATTTTCAAGAGTTTTGTTGAAGTTCACTGAATTTAGAATTTCATACTTGAAATTTGGCAAATCCAATAACTTAGATAGACATCCATCAAATCATGCAAATGAAGTGCAATAAAAACAATTTGAACCAATCAAATGAGAGTGTACAGATCAGATATAACAAATTCCAAGTTTTCCTACATAAACCCAAGATTTCCTAGTGCAAGTTTCCAACATTCGATACACAAGACTTCTGGAGGCTTTGAATTATAGAGTTCTATCAACATTCAGGTAAGTTCAATATTCCAACGTCACTACAATGTCTATTTCCATTTTAAATGTTTGTTGTTTAAGTTTAAACTCTATTGTTGTTTTGAATTACAAACTTTTAGCTTCAATTTTAAACCAAACAAAATAGATTTTAAACCAAACAACAATATAGTTAAAACACAAATATCTTTTAATGTGAGAGTGTGTGAAGAAAAGGTGGTGAGTTGCTGAGAAATAACGTTGTTATGGATTAATTTGTATTACCTTATTTGTTTAGAATGTATTCAAAATAACCATCAAAATTTACATGTATTCATCTAACACATTTAACATTCATTCAAATTTAAGATACCTATATTCATATGTAAATTTCAAATGACATGTAGAGGTATCTGTATTCATCTAAGATACCTAACAAGGTAAGCATCAAATAGCTTGTAAATTTCAATGGATTAATTTGTATTGCCTTATTTGTTTAGAAAGTATTCAAAACAACCATCGAAATATAACCAAACTGCACTTGTAAATTTCAATGGATTAATTTATATTGCCTTATTTGTTTAGAAAGTATTCAAAACAACCATCGAAATATAACCAAACTGCACTGATATTTAAAAATCTAGGTTTCATGAGCAATATTTAACAATCTATGTTTCATTTGGTAGGTTTCATGAGAAGTATTTAACAATGTAGGTTTTTGTCCTATTAGGAGTGCACATCATAAAGTTCAAGATGCTTTTATAATTGATAATTTTCTTTCATTGGGTTCAAAAAAGCCTTAGGATTGAAAGTTCAGTTGTCTTATGAAATTGGTTAGGCCCTAGTTTTATTTTTTATATTGTTTAGTGGTTCTTATATTATTTAGGCCCGACACTAGTATTGTTGTCAGCAAGTTTGAACTAGAAATTTTTTAAACTTTTCTCATGTCTTATGCTATTACATATTGTCAACTCAAACTTCAATTGATCTACTTAACTCTTTCACTTGATTTGACATCTATTAGCATACAAGGTGTGACAACACATCATTATCCTGCCCCAAGCCTATAGGAGTTTTTCTTCATTGGAGGCCAAAGAATATCTTTATAGCCTTTTGGTGTAGACCAATTTGACGAGACAAATCCAATAAAGAGAACATATAAGTGACCATTCATCAATTAGCAGATTTTTTTGATTTGGTTTAGTTTTATTTGATAAATTATGATTGTGTACATTCAAGAAAATGTTAGGTGGGGTGAAGTTGAAGAAGGAGGCATAGTGGATTGAAGAATATAAATGAAAAATTTGAAAAAGAGAATGCTTGTTAAAGCACTTGTAAGGTTGTATTGATTGATAGAGAAAGAGATAAAAAGATTAGATGCATATGTACTATCTACCTAGTAAGTCATATCTTATTGGAAAAGATTTGGACAATTGAATGATGATTACAACTTTAAAATAATGACTATCTGATATCTGATATAGACAAATTTTAGCAGCATTCTCAAATGTCAAACCATAAAAACCAAACATACAACATAGGAAATCATAAATACAACCAAACAGTAAATTAAAACATACAACATAGAATAGAACATCAAAATATAAAACTATCAAATCAAACATAGAACATCATAAATCAAAGTGCGAAACAATTAAAAAAAACATATAAAACCACACATCTTCTATTTAGAGTATCACAGTGAACTTGTTGACAGAACTTACAAATTTAAATTACAAACTAAAATTACATAGATGAAGAAATTGGAATGCCACGTGTTGTAATGTTTGTGATTAATATTAGTATAGATGATTGTTGGTCTATTTTTTTATCTTGCTTTACAAATTTTAAATTGTCAACCTCACTGCATGCATGCCTGAGTATTCATATTTGTTCTACCCATCACGTAAAATCCCAAGTAGTTCTTGATGGTTAGGTTGCACCACCCTACAGGCCTCTCTACTAATCAACACAAGAAAGTGGATGCCCAGTTCAATGCTTTAGGCACTTTGTTTCTTTAAGTGTGTACTGAAGATTCAAAAGATTCCAAATTACAAAACTGATGTGCAAAGGTGTTTGTTGACATGCATAGATGAAGAACAAAGATCAAATGCGGACTCGTTGTGGAAACAAGAGGCTAAAGAGAACCACGTCTCAAGAAAAAAGAGGAGGTCATTTCCCACCAAATGAAGACAATCAAGTTGCTAACGAGAGAAGTCCTCAACTAGCTAATTCGTTTATTCAAGTAGATGCAGTTACTAGAAGTAAGAAAGTTTCAGTTCAATGGGAGTGGACGAAAGAGGATATGGATTCAAAATTGAAAGATGTGGAGGATAATGGAATGTTGACAAGGAGTGTAGCCAAAAAGTGGGGAATCCCTATGACAATGCTCAACAATTGGTTAAAGGCAATTTAAAAACATCAAAAAATGGTCCTCCCACAGTATTGACTATTGAGAAGTTGTTGTGTTGGTATTGTTGTCATTGATGTCAAAACCTAGGATCCAGAAGGTTGTGCTTCAGATGATACACATAAATTATCTATCCTATCCTATGCTATAATGTTGTGTAGTGTGGATGTTATCCTTGATCTAGATATGGTTGTACTTCTTTTTGGGAAATTTGTGGAAGGTAGTTAATGCAAAATAATGAAGACTAATCTTTTTGATATTAGTTGTTGTGCCTAAATCTTATTTTGGGTGTCCTTTCTATCTAAACATTCGTGTAGCATGTTTCTGGTATGTCTAATGGCATTCCTTCGGTTGGTACTAAAATTAATGTTGATCAAGATTTGGTCTTGGTTGTGGTGTTCCTATCAATTGATGTTGATCAAGATTTGGTCTTGGTTGTGGAATTCCCATAGGCTCTAGAATATATCTCATGTAATTCAAAGTTTTCTATATTTTGGTATTAATGTTATATCTTATGTATGACCTATTTATGGGTCCCATGGTAATGTGGTAAGAAGATCTCTATGTGCGACCTATCCTTTGGGTCTGGTGCTAGTGTACCAAGACTTATTGAATATTTCAAGGTTGTTCTTCAAGCTAACATGTTTTCCTAGGCTGACTCATTTTGTTCTCCTGGTATATATGTATACATATGTAGAACATATCTTTGGTACTGAAAAAGAAGGAGAAGTGTAGTGTATGCGAATAGTGATAAAGGTGTGAAGGATTGTGTGACAAGAGGCGGAGAAGGAAGTAAAGTCAAGTGTCAAATATAAGTTATTTGTATTGTAGAGGTAGTGGAAGGAAGGTTGGCAGAAGATTCTTAACCGGATCTACTGTAGACAGATATTGTGCTCTTACTTGGAACTAAATCCATGAATATGTAGATGCAACTTCATCAGTTAATGTTTTGTCTATTTTATAATTAGGTGCTTTTGTATTAATCGGGCAATGAGCCTTACCTATAGTGAGCATTTTGGCAGTGAGCCCTTATAAAAATCACCTTAACCAATGCTTTATAATTGAGAATTAACATTCTTCATGGTTTTTCCCATCTTGGGTTTCAACATAAATTCTTGTGTTCATTGTGCATGGTGTTGTTAATTTCTTGCATGTTTATATTTGTTTTAATTAATATTTGATTGATTTAAATTTGCTCTAGATTAAGTAGAGTAAGGAAAGTGTTTTGTCATAACTGATTCACCCTCCCACGTAGTTATACAATTCGTTCAACAATTAGTATCAAAGCTTGGTCCCTTGCAAATAGAGCTTAACCACTTGAGGGAGATCTTGGTAGTTTGAATAGATGGAAGGAGATTATTACTTTGAAGAAGAACTGAAGACAATATTAAGTGATATGGAAAGTAGGAAATCTGAAAATGAGGAATTGAAAGAAAACATCAAAGAGGAAAATGCTTGTATCTCAATGCTAAGGGAGAAAATATGGAAATTCAAAGCAAGACAAAGAGAGGTTAGCGAGGAACTAAAGGAGTCAAAGGAAAGTGTTGTGAATCTAAAGCTTTGATTGGATGAATGCAAGAAGACAAAATAAATTCTCAAGGACACCATGGAAAAAAAATTGGAAGAAGATTGAAGAAAGTCTCAAATATACCATCAAACAAAAAATGGAATAATGGAAGAAGACTAAACAAAATCTCAAGGATACCATCAAACAGAAATTGGAAGAAAATGAGAAGTTAGATCAAGAGTTAAGAAGGCTGAAATCAGAAGCAAGAGTGTACAGAAGTAGCATGATTCTCGATCAACTTTTTTCCTGACAAAAATGTCACAAGGATAATGCAGGACTTGGCTTCTTAGGGGGAAGCTCAAATTAGAATACCAAGGGTAAAGATAAAGTAGTTGAAGCTTGAGAAAGATCTACTGTAACAAGCAAGGTCTGAAACTCTAGGACATCTACAAAAAGACCTCCGGTCAGGCAACCAAATGCTCAAAGGTACTTATCATTTAATGGACATTTCTTTCTATGCAAAAAAATTGGACATAAGGCTGTAGAATGTAGAAGCATGAAGGAATTGAGTATTTAATGCTTTAAATGTCATAAGTTTTGTCATAAATTAAGTCATTGTAGAAGTCAATTATCTAATTTGACTAGAGGGAATGGAATGAATAATCTCTTCCATGGTTATTGCTACTTATTCCATGGTTATGGTCACAAAATAATCAGTGTAGATCTAGGGTTCACTTAGTTAAGTCTAGGAAAAGATGTTACAAGTGTAATGAATCCATAGATTATGCTAACACATGCAGATATGTTGCTCTGGAAAAGTCTGAAAACAAAAATAAGGTTGCAGAATTAGATGAATCTAAGGAGAAGACCATCATGGTTTGGAAGGAAAAGGAAACAACTGTGGAGAGCTCTTCTATGGTACTGGGTCCCAATACAAACTCTTCCAAATTTGAGCCTACTATTTTGGCTCAGGGGGAGTTTTGCAATGCATATCCTATCGGTTCCCCCTCTTTGAATTTATATTGGTGTGTTTTCAACATAACTAACCCAGATCCGATCGGTGATGTATGATGAAGCTTAATCCAACTGATTGAAAAGAAAAGTATAATTTCTTGCATCATTGATGAATGTTTTGGCAGTAAAATCATCATGAGCAATTAAGGATAAAATATAGAGTTTTTCAAATTATTTCTCACAATTTGCAAAGAAGAAGAAGAGGATTTCATTGAGTGATGAAATATTGAAGAAGCTAAGCGTGATGATGGAATTTGTGATGATTGATAGTGAATCAAGTGGTGGTATTCTACTGAAGTTGAAGGGAGTAGAGTTGGATGAATTTGATCATCGAAAGATGAAGAAAATGGAACTAGGGTTGAAGGCTGATGAATTACAGAATGTGAGTGCCTTGGATATGGATCTATGGGGAGAATTCCCCTAGTTTACCGATAAAGAGTCTATCTTGTTCCTGGCAACATCACTTTGGACAAACTCTATTAGATCACTAAGGAAGCCATTGAATCTCTTACTAGATTGTGCAGAGTTGGTGACCTCCCTGGGAAGAAAATAGTGAGATACATGAACATGGAGGAACTTATTGGTATCGGTAAAGACCCTTGAGCTCTACTAATAGATACCATTGTTGATACTCTAGTAAGGTATGTTACTTATGGTATCTCATACAATTTTTTTTTTCTGAAATCATGAAGGTTCTACATCCACTATTATTGTGTATCTTGCACATAAGATAGTGAAGGAAAATAGACAGTTCGACTTGTGTAGTTTGATATTGGAAAACCTTATTGAGAATGTCAAATTGTCTATGGTTGATAGTTATCCCTTCTGGTTTGGGTCTCTACTCATGTGTTTAATATCCTATTTTTTGAATTCATTACCATCAAAGGAGAATGTCAAGTGGAATTATGACATCCCTAACCGAAATCAAGTTTATAGATACTTGGAATGTTTGGAAGATAAAGAAAATGCATGCAAAGTTTATTTCTCATCCTTGTAGATGGATATATTCTTCGGTGTGATAGTGTCTAGTGCTGCACCTATCAATCAGTTTGAGGAGGGTTCCTCCTCCGATAAGAGGTGGTTAGAGGTTGTCATTGGTGGTTCCCCTCCAGAACCTAGAAGGACAAAAAATTAACACAAAGGATTTCATCACTATCTCAGAAGAAAAGGAGAAGGAAGAAGAGTCTCTACTTGATACAGATGAATTTCATTCCATATTAGATGAGGGCGATATGAAAAATATTGGTGAAATGTGGAATGCCTACTATCCAGATAGTAGGCCTAGAATTGAAGATGCATTGTTTGATTATCTGCTCAAAACTATGATTGAAAGAAGGTGTGTCATATCCAAATGAAAGCTATCCAAACACATTAGTGAGACCAAAGAATGCATTAAAAATATATCGAACATCTACAAATATTGTCTCCAGTGGCCTACTGTTGTTGATAATTTTAAAATAAGAATTGAAGCTAATGAATCTGAATTGAATGATATTGGGAAGTGTTTTGACTTCTTCAAAGATAAAGATAGAAAATAGAGAATAAGAGTTGGTGAGTTATAGGTTGAGTTATTATCTACTAAGAGACAAAGGGAAAACTTGGTTAAAACCTTCTGGTTGGTTAAAGAAATTATTGAGATTCGGTTGGATCATATCTTTGGGATACTTTTTGATGTAGAGGATTGTGAACGACAGTGCCTGTCTCCAGACTAGTCATCTTCATTTGGGATGTTGGTTCTATAGGAAAGTGTGTGTTCAAGAATGGTTTCTGTAGTGCAATCTTGGAAGAAGATTCTTCCAATTGTGAGAGAAAGGTACAAGAAAACATTTCATGTGAAAAGTGTTATTTTACTTGATTTTTTGAATGTTCTTATTTGGCCCTTTTCCTTTGATGGAAAAAAGGGGGAGAAAAGGAAGAGAAAAAAAAAAGAAAAATGAGGATCTGAATTGCTTGATAAGGGGGAGAGCTTGGAGTATTTGTAGGTTGGAGTTTTTGCAGTTTTTGTGTTTTTGAGTTTTTGTTATTTCTCCATCAATGCAAAAGGGGGAGATTCTTGAGAAGTTCTTGACTTGGGATTGTTATCACTCATGTCAAAACCCAGGATTCTGAATTTTGTGCTTCAGATGATACAAAAAAATAATCTGTCCTATCGTATGCTAAAATGTTGCATAGTGTGGATGTTATCCTTGATTTGGATATGGTAGTACTTCTTTTTGGGACATCTATGGAAGGTAGTTGATGCAGAATAATGAAGACTAATCTTTTTGATATTGGTTGTTGTGCCTAAAGCTTATTCTAAGTATCCTTGCTATCCTAACATTCATGTAGCATGTTTTTGGTATGTCTAATTGCATTCCTCCGGTTGATACTAAAATTAATGTTGATCAAGATTTGGTCTTGGTTGTGGCATTCCCATCGACTTTATAATATATCTCATGTAATTCAAAGTTTTCTATCTTCTGGTATTAATGTTATATTTTATGCATGGCCTATTTATGGGTCACGTGGTAATGTGGTAAGAATATCTATATGTGTGACCTATCCTTTGGGTCTGGTGCTAACGTACCAAGTGTTATTGAATATTTCAAGGTTGTTCTTCAAGCTGTCATTTTTTCTAGGTTGACTCATTTTGTTCTCCAGGTATATATATACATATGTAAAACATCTCTATGGTACCAAAAAAGAAGGAAAACTATGGTGTATGCATATAGTGATAAAGGTGCAAAGGACTGTGCGACAAGAGACAAATAAGGAATTAAAGGCAAGTATCAAATATAAGTGTTCTATATTGTAAAGGTAGTGGAAGGAAGGTTGGAAAAAGATTCTTAACCGCATCTACTACAAACATATATTGTGCTCTTAATCAGACCTGAACCCATGCATATGTAGATGCAACTTCATCAATTCATGTTTTCTTTATTTTGTAATGAGGTGTTTCTATATTAATTGGGTAGTGAGCCCACCGATAGTGAGCCCAATGGCAATGAGCCTTACCTGCAATGAGAATTTTGGTAGTGATCCCTTGTAAAAACCACCTTAATTGGTGTCACCTTAACCAATGCTTTATAATTGAGATTTAGCATTCTTCATGGCTTTTCTCATCTTGGGTTTCCATGTAAATTCTGGTGTTTATTGTGCATGGTTTTGTTAAGTGCTTGCATGTTCATATATGTTTTAATTAATATCTTATTGATTTAAGATTGCTCTAGATTAAGTAAAGTAAGGAAACTATTTTTTGATAACTGACTCGCCCCCCTCTCATTTATCTGGTTTTTCAATATTGGCAGCCACTAAAGAGGGTTTAATTATGGAATGGTGTCAAGAAATGGTAGAAATGAGTCATGGGATGGAGATTATTAATCCAAAAGAAGAAGTCATGCAAATATGTCAAGCATGAACAAACCCTTATAAGGATGGGCTGCCTGGGAAGTCCTAATGGACTGGGTTTAAATGGTGTCATCCCGAATTGACATTGAGGATAGCGGAAGGCCTAGATAGAGAGAGAGCTCTAAGCCTTAGGCCTATTGTAGTTATCACATTTAATGAAACACTATCCAAAGCATACCAAGCCTTGTCCAAAGCATATCAAGCCAACCCATACAGACCACATAAAATTTGGAATTGTGATGAAATTGGAATTCAGGCTAGAGAAATGGAGCCATGCGGGTTTTTGCCAAAAGAGGAAAGAAAAGTGTCTCATACATTATTCCAAAGAACAGGGAATGGATAACAATTTTATGTTGTGTTAATGTTGTTGAATAGCGCATACTAGGCTTCTATCTTTTCAAAGGTAAAAAGAAACTAAAAAACTACATTGTTGGCTATGAACGAGGTGTGTGGATGGCTGCCTAGCCCTATGCTCGGATGATGAAAGAGTTTTTTGTGAAATGGTTGTATAATTTTGCATGATTAGTTTCGGGTGGAGTATCACTGAAAAATAGGCACTTTCTCATATTTGATGGCCATGGCAACCATGTAGCCGTGACAACCATCCAAGAAGCTAGGTCTTTGGATATTGATTTGCTCACACTACCAGCGCACACATCACACAAATTACAACCATTGGATGCTAATGTTTTTCAGCATTCAAGTCATATTTGAAATCATAAATAGTAGTGTGGTTGGCCATATATCCTAACATAGAAATAAAAAGAGCATAATTAACAAAATTGGGCAACAGATCTTTTCAAAAATTACTAAAAAAATTTAAACATCACTATTAGTTTTAAAAGGACAAGTATATGGCCCCTCAATTTAGATTCTCTAATGGAGGACATGCACCCTAGTGAAAATTTTCAGTTTAGCGTGCACAATTATGCTTCTGCAATGTAGAACATGATCCTTTTTCTTTTTGGGGTCAATGTGTCAGATGTGGAAGTTGCCAACACATTAATGTCAAGGCTTTCCAATGCTAATTGAAATCCTCCAACAACAAAAAAAGTGGGAGAGGAAACAACTTTACATGATTCAGTTGAACCTAGAATGGGGGGTCAACTAGTTGATGACATGGCTAAAAGTCAACAAAAGACTAACATGGATGGACTTAGCCTTCCCTCTCCACCAAGCCATCCATAATGGTTGATGGAGGGAGCCATGAATTTAGGATATGACTTGCATCCATAGGGAGAAGGCAACACATTCTCTTTCCCCTCTCCACCACCCACGTTGAATGTGGATGAAATGGTACATTACTATGTCGAGTGTGGTGAAGGTGATACTTAGGATATTGCAGATTTGAGTTAGGATACTGAGGAATTTTGTGATGTTGAACATAGAATTCATGGAGATTCCAGCCAATCCTTGGGTTCCCAAGTAGATTCACGTATCAATAAATTTCTCAAATTTCTAGTTCACATTGTGAAGGAAAAACTCGAGACAAGAGAGGATAGAGGAATTTGGTCAAGCCGATAGTCCCAATTATTAACAACAAACATGAATACATGAACTTGTTAATAGAACAAGAGCAAAGGAAGAAGGGAATTCAAGATTTAAAATTGTAAAAGAGGGAGTAGATTCAAGAGAGAAATGTAGCACATTTTGTTGCAAAGGAGCGGAAGGATCAAGCCAAACTAGATAGAGAGATTGTAAGATAAGAAAAGGAACATCAGAAATAGGAAAAAGAGCTCAAAAGGGAGCAATATAGGATTCAAAAGGAGCAAGATAAAAAGGAAGAAGTGCTTGAAATGGCATGGTTGGATCTAAAGAGACAAAGGTGTTTAAGAAAGCCCTTGAACCCTTTGCCCAAAAATCATGCCTTGTTTAGGGATATGGTCAACATTCATATCCCTAACTATCATATAGTTGTGACCACCACTCAATTTGCTTTAAGTCTAACCCCACCCATTTTTACTAGTACTCAATTTCCAAGTGTAACCCCATCCATTGTGAGTAGTACAAAAAATCTAGGCCTAAGGCCATCCCATTTGGACAAGACTCTAAGTCCACCAGCAAGGGAAAAGAACACATGATTGGGAGTAGTTTTTCAAGCATTCAGGAAACAAAAACCTCAGCCACTTCGAGTCCACTAGGTTTTCTAGTATGGTTTTATGAGATTGGTAGCAACAAATCATTCTACACAAACAAATTTCAAATTGTAGCCTAGGGAGGTATTTTTTTGCATTTTTGTATTAGGGGGCATACATAAATGATTTAAAAGGATTTGCAAAAAATAATTGCAACTAACATGGTTTATACACATATAAATTTTAATACATCATGGTTTTGTAGGAAATAATGGAGAGGTTGATTGACTTGGTTGATTGCTTGTGTGGTCTGAAATGTTAACTTGTTGTCCCCTTTTTTGACTACTTTATTGGAGTTCCTTACACCTCTGAATGTGGATGCATATCCATATACAATCATGTTCTTACAAACATACATACACACAATCACAAGTATGTATATATACATACATATGGCATATACATATATACATATATGTGAGAGTGTTTAATATGCTCGTAATCATGTGGCTTTGGCATTGAAATGGGGTTATTGTTTATCCATATACAATTAGAATATAATATAAACATACATATGCATACTTATGCATATGCATAATATGTGTATACTTATGCATAATATACACATACTTATGCATATATGCATAATATGTGTATATATATTTATTCAAAACATAATATATGCCTTTGGTGGAAGGGAAGAGTCAGCCCTAATTCTTGAGTCTATTGATTCGTTGGAGAAGGTGATTGAATCTTTTGTGGATTTGAGCTAGAATGTAGAGTGTATAAATATGAACCTGTATAAAAATAGTAATGGTATGATGGATAATCTTCCCTTGGACCAGAAAGGGTATTACATGAAAGATTGGGGTTTTGGTAAGGAGGAGGAGAGTCAGGAAGCAACTTATAGAGAGGATTTAAGCTCTAATAATAAGTGGAGGAACAATTAAAACCAACAACTGAGTACTGGGTATGTGTAGGATCATGATGGGCCAAAAAGTGGCGATATGTAAATGATATGATGGCCCATGTCTCTGGTGACATTTTTTTACCAAAAATTGATGAAACGAAAAGGGTTTTTAAAGGAAATTCTCAGCTTTCCACCAATATAAATTATTTTTTACTTTGAATTTAATAAATAATAATTATTAATTTTCTATTTGAATTACGACTAAATCCCTGATTGATAGGCTGATTGAAAAACATCTATAGCTTTCAAACGGTATCAATTTTTTTGAATCCGAAACATGCATCACATTCTATGCTTCACATACTATAGGATTAAAAATAAAAAATTAAATTTCATGAAGTTTTGACCAAGTTAAGGTGGTCAGACATACGAGTTTGTTTTTTTTTAAGTTGTAATAAAAAATTCATGATTAATTATTTACTTGGAAAAAAATTACAATAAATTATGCATCACATCGAGACATGAGTCCTCTACTTATTTCTTAAATCTTATAAAAAATTATTATCATTTTATTATGGTTAGGGTGGTCAGACAGACACCTACTTCTTATTTTTTCCCTGAAATTTAAGTACTACTCCATTGAAATTTCAAATTTTCACCAAATATATTTTTTATTTTTTTAAATAAACCTAGTATTTTAGAAACTACATTCAATTTTTTACAGATTCTATTTTTACATATTTTTTAAATAATATAGATAACTTATTCAAAATTTTACGTCAAGTTCTCTAACTCTGATTTTTTGAATTTTTATCGCCACTTAAGGGCCTGTTTTTTCCATGATGATCTTGCACATACCCTACTCCGAAAGGGATCTCAATGAGAACTAGAGAAAAGGAAGATTGTGAAGCCATCAAGAATAGTCAAGGGAGAAGATCTGGTCATTGGCATAGGGAGAATGATAGCATGCAGGGTATTGTAGATGGTTATTAGAAGACCATTCCCGAAATTTGCAATCTCACTCCAGGTAAGAAATGAAGATCATGTCATGGAATATTCGAGGGATGAATGGAATCCATAAGAGGGATGTGTTGCATCATTTTTTTAGAGATCATAAACCTAAAATTTTATTGGTTAAAGAATCTAAAATGCCTAAAGAAAAAGTGGAAAATATTAAGTTATTTAAAAGTTCTATGAGGTTCAGGGGAACAGTTTAGAAGGTGCCTCTCGTGGTATTGTCACCTTTTGGAATCTTAATCTTTTCAAAGGTGAACCATTGTTCGAAAGTGCTAACCATGTGGCCACTAGATTTACTCATATCAGAGACAATTTCATTCAGATCATGTCTAACATCTATGCCCCTAATGGAAGGGGGGCTAGAAAGCTTGTTTGGTGAAACTTGGTTGCCTTTCACTATAAATACATTAATGAGACCTAGGTGGTTATGGGAGATTGCAATACTCCACTGCAGGATAATGAAAATTTAGGAGGATCCTAGATCAATATGGAAAGAAAAATGAACCTTTTGGAATTCATCAACAACCAAGTGCTGACATATTTAGAGCTGCAAGGAGCTTCCTTTACTTGGTCTAATCACAAAGTGGGTAAGGAGTTGATTCAAGTTAGATTAGAGAGAACCTTAATTTCTGATCAATGGTTTTTTAAGTATTTTTGTTCTTTAAAAGCCCTTTCGAGGGTGGACTCTGATCATTTTCCTATTAGCTTTGTGGCAGATCCTATTGTGGCTAAAAGAAATATCCCTTTTAGATTTGAACATATGTGGCTGCACCATCCTAAGCTCTGTGACAAGGTTAGGAAATGGTGGAATATTTATGTTTCGTGGACTGCTATGTTTAGCGTGGCTAAAAAACTAAGAGAATTCAAAATCAGAATTAGAGAGTGGAATAAAGATTCTTTTGGAAATATCTTTAGAAGAAAAGATGAGCTAAATTCGGATCTAAAGGAGATCCAGGAGAAGATCTAGCAAGAGGGATGCAATATGGAGACTAGAAAGAAAGAAAGAAAATGGGCTCCTTGTAGAGATGCATGACATCATAGCTAAAGAAGAAGACTTTTGGAGACAAAGATCTAGGGTTCAATGGCTCATAGTTAGGGATAAAAATACCAGATATTTCCATATGTCTGCCCTAAAGCACCGCACTGTGAATATGATAACTTATATTGAGGAAAATGGTGTTCATTTTGAGAAGGAAGAAGACATTAGGAGACAAGCTATCGAGTATTTTAGCAATCTCCTTTCGGCTAATGATGGGGCCAATCAAAATTTACAATACTCACTATCAGAGGATATCCCCAGTTTGGTTAAGGAGGAGGACAATAAAATGCACTTTGCCATCTCGTCGAAGGAAGAAATTAAGAAAGCTAATTTTTCTTTTGAAGGTAATAAAGCCCCTAGACCTGATGGCTTTCCAATGTTCTTTTTTTAATGGTTCTAGGAGATTGTTGAAGAGGATGTGGTGAATGCAGTTAAGGAATTATTTGGATCAAGATGCATCCCAAAGGAATTCAATGCTACCTTCCTGGTTTTGATCCCTAAACGTCACGAGGCTGCAGATTTTGAAGCTTTTAGGCCCATAAGCCTTTGTAATTCTTTCTATAAAATTCTTTCTAAAGTCTTGAATTCCATACTTTTAACTATCTTGCCTTCCTTAATTTCCCCTCAGCAAAATGGCTTTATTCCTGGAAGGAAAATTTTGGATTCGATTATAACAGTGCATGAAAATATTCATTCGCTCTTTGTTTCTAAGACTGAAGGCTTTCTCTTGAAGCTTGATATTTCCAAAGCCTATGACTGGGTTGATTGGGAGTTTTTATTCAAGATAATGGTGGTGTTTGGCTTCAGCAAAAGAGTCATTCAAATGGTTTGCCAACTCATCTCTTCTGCTACCATCCCCATTTTGATCAATGGGTCCCCTTCACATTTTTTAAAGAATTCCAAAGGTTTAAGACAAGGTGACCCCATTTCCCCTATTATGTTTACTATAATGGTTGAATTCCTTGGGAGGAACCTGAATAGACCGGTTGTTCAAGGAGCCTTGATGGGTTTACACCCTTCATCTGGTAACCTAGTTAGCTCTCATAAACAATTTGTTGATAACACCATTTTGATGGGTAGATCGACAGTGGCTGAAGCTAGAAATCTTAAAAAAAATTTAGAGAACTATGAAGGAGCTTCTTGTCAAAAGATTAATATTCAAAAAAGTTCTTTACTTTTCTTCAATACTCCGGTTAGAAGACAAAACATGATAGCTAATATATTTGGCTGCAGAGTGGATGTTCTTCCTTCAATATATCTGGGCTTGCCCTTGGGTCTTAAGCCCTTTGACTCTTTCTAGAATTCCTTGGTGGATAGATTCAACAAAAATTTGGCGGGATGGAAAGGAGCTCTTCTCAGTCAAGCTGGTAAGATTCAACTCCTCAAGGCCAGTCTTCTAAACCTCCTGATCTATGCTCTTAGTCTTTTTAATATTCCTCTTAAATATGCAGATGCTATTGAAAAAATTCAAAGACATTTTCTCTGGTCTGGAGTTGAAGAAAGGTGGTGTATGCCCCTCATTGAATGGGACTTGGTTTGTAGACTGAAGAAGCAAGGGGGTTTGGGCCTTAGAAAAATTAGAACTGTGAATAAAGCTCTCCTTACAAAACAGATTTGGAGAATTTTCTCCTCAATTGGAGAATGGAATAAAATCTTAAAAAGAAAATATCTAGCTAACATTGGCTCTTTAAATTCTTTGGTGGAATCTCAGAGTCTACCTTGTGGATTGGCTCTATGGAATGATATCTTAAAAGGGAGTAAAATCGTTCACTTGTGAATGGGATGGAGCATAAGAAATGGGAATCTTGTGAGGTTTTGGGAGGATAGATGGATCTTGAAGGAACCTTTGGTTTCTTTTGATAGTTTCAAACAATGGGCAGGCATTTGTAAGGCTACTTTTGGAATCCTAGTTAAAGACTACTAGAGGAATGGGTGCTGGGTGAATCTTTGTTAGATTAGTATGGATCTTGCCCCTATCCATTCTTCCCTTATGGCTTTCATAATGGACTTGAACTATCAAGAAGACATCATGTTTTTCATGGCTAGTTCATCGGGAAACTACTCTATTTCTTCTGCTGTCTCTTTGTTGTCTTCTCTTCCCGGCCCTCCCCCCTTTTGGGCCAAAGCTTGGTTAAGCTACTTGACCCCTAAGGTTAATATTTTCTTCTAGATCCTTCTTCAAAACAAGGTGCTAATGGTGGACAACCTTTGTAAGAGGGGTTTTCAGATCCCCAACTACTAATACCTTTGTAAGTGTGCAACAACGACGACTAATCATTTGTTTATTCACTTTCCTTTTGTGAATTCTATCTGGGAAAGGTTCTACTCTCTATGGAGTATCTCCTGGGTGTCACCTGGTACTATTAAGGATCAATTTACTTAGTGGATGGCTCCTTCCTCTAATCCACATATTCACAAGCTGTGGTCTTTAACTTTCCCTTATTTTTCCTAGGGAGTTTGGAAGGAGAGAAACAACGAATTTTTCAGGGATAAGGAAACTACAGAGAAACTAGTGTTTGAAAAAATAAATTAGATTCATTAGGTAAAACTTTAATTTGGCTCCTCATCATGAGGTGGTGATGGAATCTATGGTTTGTTTGGCTTATGACTTTGAAATGGCCAATTTTTGGGAGATTAAAGGAGATATGTCCTTGGCTTCTAAACCTACTAAAAAGAATCATGTTAGTGTCTTGTGGTATCACCCTCCTAGGGGTTGGATTAAAGCCAATTTTTATGGGGCGGCGAAAGGGAATTCGGGAATGGCTGGAAGTGGAGGTGTGTTACATGATGATAAAGGCATGTTCATTACTGCGGTTGCTGTCTCTTTGGGGAAAAAAACCAAACATTTAGTTGAAGCTATAGGAGCCTACCAGGTCATTAATTTGGCTAAAAGTTTGAACTTTTAAAATATTTGGATAGAGGGCGACTCCAAGAATATCATTGATTGCCTCCTTGGCTTCCTCCCCCCCCCATATTGGACTATTAAGTACTAGATTGATGAAGTTAGGCCCACTTTATCTAAGTTTGAGAAATTTAAAATTTCCCATATCTATAGGGAAGGGAATGGTGTGGCAGACTTCTTTGCCAACGAGGGAATAAGATAGAATAGAAAGGCGATGTGGCAGAATTACAAAGATTTTCCCGCTAATGTTAGAGCCCTAATCAATTATGATTGCACTCATGGGAGACAAGCCGCATTTAAATATGATTAAAGAGAAAGGTGCCAAGTATCAAGATATCATAAGATTTGGTGGCAGAATCGTAATGAATATGACTGATGGGTTGAGCTTGCACATTTTGTGGGTGCTTTGGTTTTACTACGTTCTCATAAGTCTGTATTTTCTTGGTGTCGGCTTTCAGAGCAAATGCTTGACGACTATGGGAGGAAGTAGGAAAAGAGTTGAGCCTACTATGTGTTCAAAGAATAAAGATAATTCAAAGGTTTGGAAGAAAATTGAGAAGGGAGGGCTACAACCATTCATTGAAAGACTTCATGGGCTTGACCTCAGAGCTACTGATTATTTTGCGAAACACTGGAATAAAGGAGAGATCATCATCTTTGGTAGGAAAGTGCTGGTGGATGAGGCACTTATTGGAGAAGTTATTGGTTTCTCTATTAATGGTGTGAAATTTTATCATGACAAGAAGTATTTGGGAGAAGCTATTTTTAGATTTCTGAAGACGGAGGAGGAGAAAAAGAGACTTGTGAAAGTCTCTAATAGCTATTTCGAGTCGAGCAGGATCAAGAAAATTTGGAGGGAGGTTCTCAAAGTCCTAATGGAATAAATTACGTTGGATGGGAGATTTACCAGAGTATACGGGTATCATTTCATTTTACTCAACCACTTCATATATAAGGTTAGGGTTTCTTTCCCCTATTACTTGTTGTGCTCTTTGAACAATAGCATTGAGGAGAATAGGAAAAATCCTGATAAGAATCTGGTCTTGCATGTTGGCCTTATTCGACTCATTTATGAGCACTTCAAGAATATGTCGATTGTCTATAACCCCATCTCTACCTCGACCTTGGAGGGTTATGACACTGAGTCTAGCTCACCTGAGGATATCAAGGGTTTGGACCCAGACTAGGTGAAAGAGATTACTCCTCCTCCTAGTAAAAAAAGGAAGAATACCCCTTCTGCTAAGCCTTCAAACAAAAAATAGTTTCCTCAAAAAATTCCTCTAGAAGCATCTGTGTCGAAGGAAAAGAAAAGGGATGAAGCCCTAGTGGATAAGCTGGTGGCCTACTCAGAGGATTCTTCGGATGATGACATTACAGAACCTTCTAGGAAGGAGATCTCCTCTACCTCTTTCCACTGTGTTGAAAGAGAGGATAGACCCAGCCCTCATGTGGACCTAAATCACGATGACCCTACTTTTGAACCTGATAGGGACTTTTATGGCGATATTATTTCTCTAGCTAGAAATGGAGTCATTGATAATTTCAAAATTATAAAGTGGGCCTTTCATGAAATTAAGGACCTAAATCTTAAAAATAGAGCTATCACAAGTAAAGTGGAAATTTTGGAAGCCAAAATGGTGGAGAAGAACTCAACTGAGGCTTTGTGGATGGTGGACTAGAAGATGGCCATGGAAAACTACCTCTAGAAAGAAGTAGATTTCACAAAAAACCTCAAGAAGGATGGGGAGAACCTTGGTAAAGAGATTGAGAAGATCAGGGAAGCTCTGAAAGCCATGATAGAACACAACCACAAAATTGTTAAAAATAACTCTACTATCTTAAGAGCTTTGGCGGAAAAAATGGACAACACTCAGCAGGGACTTTTGATCGTGGATTTGGATGCTACGAAGAACATAAATAAAGATGAGGATTTGGGCCCTTCAAAGAGAACTAGAGCCAACATGAAGAAAAGACAGGATACAACACCTTTGGAGACCTAGGATCTGAAGATGGTGGCCCAGGATTTGGACATCTTGGAAATAGAAGTGGCAAAGCCCTTAAAGCCTCTGGGTTAGGTTTGGTTGTGTTTCTGCTGTCATTGGTTTTTTGCTTTCCTTTTGCTAGATTTTTCTATGGTGGCTGCGGTTATTTTATGTTTATCTTTGGTGTGCAACCTATCTTTTCCTAGAATTTCTAATGATCTATCTTTTATTGGTTTGTAAACTTTGTGGTTTCGGTCCCTGTAAAACCCATTTTTTCCTCAATCAAAAACATTATTTCCCTCAATCCTACTCATATTAATGGGACCTACACTTACAATATAAACAATAAAAAATATTAAAAATATTAAATATTCAGGTTAAAACATATATTTGCTACAAATTGATCTTTGGATTTATTTTTGATCTTATAAATTATATTTTTAATATTTTTGTTTTGGTAAGTTAAGAGCTGGTAAGGCCAGCACCATATATTATTGATAAAAAAATAACTAAATTTTGATAGCCTTTCGACTCCATTTCAACCTTTAGAGCACCATTGGCCCAACATCAAGAAAAATTTACTACCTAACTTGTCCAAAAAGTAAGCCCACCAACCTATCTATATCTACCCTACCCGATAAAACTTAAACAAAAGTAACTTATACTTTTCTGCTAACCATCTTTAGGATTTTCTTGCCTTCCTTCCCTTCGGCTTCCGGTGACCACACAGAGTGGTGAAAATGGGGCTTGACTCCTCTCGGCCCGAAACCCATTCCTTTTCTTCCTTTCACATCTGCTGTGCATGTGAAACACAAGACTTTACTGGGCATTCCAGTTTGAGGCTCTTACGTGCTGGTCTGTTTGCAATCACCTCCACATCCTGTCCATCATATTCAATCCAGTATTTGCCTGAATTCGATAGTACTGGGGTCACTGGGGTGCTTCCATCCTCTTCATCGCTATCCACTTTAAACTTTTCTTGAGCCATAAAGTTTCCCAGTTCCTCTTTTTTCATAGGCGAAAGGAGGCCTGCCATGTGGAGAAGGAAGTTAATGTTTCAATCTATATTCCCACACCATTCCTCCAATTCCTTAGGCTTCACTGTTGACAAAATTAGAAATTTTGGAACTGGCCTCCCTCCCTTACACTTGAGCAGGTAGTAATGTTGTGGCATAGAAATTCGCCCATTGTCATTGATATTGTCCAACACTACATCTATTTCTCCTAGGCACATGTGTTTGAACAAACGTTGGCAGATGTTCTTTACCCTTGACTTCTCCATGCCCTTGTAAAGTGCGAGGGCCAAGAACATCTCAGGGATGTCTATGTTGAGCTGGTGTTTATGGTACAACCAGATGAATTCTTGACCCAACACCTCCCAAACTACATGGATGACCAACTTATCCTTCACCGAAAGGACCCCGCACAGCCTGAGATCCATAACTTCACCCTGAAATGACACCATGGTTGTAGTTGTATCTAGGCATATGGGTGTATCCATCATTCTTTCCTCTCCCACCTATTCTTCTCTAGATGCTTCTCTGCTACACTTCCAGCTGTGGCTTTTTTAATGACGCCACCCAAACTTATAGCCAAATGTTTCCTTTTCTGGGCCAAAGTTATTGTGTTGTCCTTCCACATGAGTGACACCAAAATGTTGTTCCAACATTCTCGAGGTCACCAGCCTAAAGTGAATTTACATTGCCTTGAACCAATTGATTAAACTTGGAAAGGGCGATTACTTGCCAAATGTGATTCAACTCAAATTCCAAATTGCACGTTTCATATTGACTGCAGGTTTGAGTGGATATGGGGGGCCATCCAAATCCTCCTTACCTTGGAATTTACATCACCAATTCCATACCCTCATTCTAATGTGACACTTCATTCAGTTCTAGCTTAGCTGCCTCTATCCAGAACATACTTTGCCTCTGCCACTGCCCCTTTTTCCAAACTGTCTGCCACTATATTTCCTTCACGCTACACATGGCTGACTTGGAATTCCTCGAAGGATGAGATGAGGGTCCAAATTGATCACAACCAGTGACACAATATATAGTTCGGGGTGAAGTTGCTTCTAATAAAATTCACTGTGATTAACGAATCCCCTTCCAGGTGTTGCTTCGATGCCCCGATGCGTTTCCCCAATTCCAATCCACTTAGGCCCACTCTGAATTCTGCCATGTTGTTTTTTGCTTAGCCAATGTACTCTTCCTTTTGTGCTAGCTCCCTTCCTTCAGAGTCTCTTGCCACACATCCTATGTCGATCACTCGAGGTTTACAAGTAGAGGCATCATCAAAATTTACTTTAATCCAGCCAGGTAGCGGTTTCTACCATAATGTTCTTCTGATTTCATCTTTTTGTGTTGCTTCCAAAGCTCCTACAATGGGAGGGATGTACAGACCAACAAATTTATTAGTAAGCTCAATATCTCTGTTAGAGAACACATTTTTTGGGAAGGTTATCTTTTTTTTTACACTATTTACAAATTCTACCAACGCCCTTACTAGGCGCCTTACAAGTGTTTCTCTACCTGTTGATTACTCTTGGAAAATACGCCTGTTCCTTTCCTTCAAAATTTCCTAGCATACCATGGATGACACTATTTTCCATATGCTGTTGAAGAATCCATTGTAATGCTTCCTTGGCCATGCAGAGAGCTAGTCCTAGAGGTTTTTTGATAGCAGGTTCAAGTAACTTAGAAGCCTGAGCATGAATTTCCAGCAGTACTCGGTGTAGGGACATGTGAGCAAAAGGTGTGACGTTGTTTTTCACCTATTTTTTACACATTATAAATTTTCTAGGGCCCTTGAAAAATAGATTTATTAGCCTGTCTTGTCTTAGTATCTTTCCCTGGGTGGCTAGCCATGTAAAAACCTCGGCTTTCGACAAGACATTTTCCCCCCATAGGAGTGCATTTGGCCAGATCTTTCCTCCCTCCCACCTTTCCTTGAGCTTATACACAATCTTTAATTTATATTCTCCATTTGCTAAGGCGTTCCATCTCAGTACATCCTCCCCTTTGCCGACAGGGATAGTGCTATCCTTCAAGATCATCTCCAGGGCCTTCTTTTGACCCTCAAGGGCATTGAACACATGTAAATTTTTCCATCTCCATTATTGTATTCCGTTATTCCATACTCTGTCCCCGTAGTCACTCACTTTCGGGCCCCAAACCCTGATTGTTTCTACCTTGATTTTTTCCAGTCCCATCATATTTCCTAGCTTAGAGTGTCCATCCCATGAGTCTTCCTAGAATGATACACTCTTACCATTGTGGACTTCCCATGTGACATACTTGCAAATAATATCCCTACATTCACAAATGAAATTCCAGATTGCCGAGCCTCTTGGTGTGTTGAGTATCTTGACTATGCTCACTAGGTCATGTGAGTCGAGGTATTTCTTTCTCAATATTCTTACCCATTTTTTATTGTTGGTCTACATTTGCCATACTAGTTTAGCACCCATTTCCTGATTCATCTCCTTCAGCTGTCTGATTCCTGCCCCACTCGAGGCCTGTGGTTTGCATGTCTTGTCCCATGCTAACAGGGGAACCCTGTTTGTTTCCTCTGATCCATTCCAAAAGAATCTCCTCATAATTTGATTGAGTTGTTCCACAATACCCTCAGGAATTTTTAGGCATGACATTGAATATATTGGGATGATTGCCAAAATAATTTTTACCACGAGTAGCCTACCTACTGAGGTTATCCATTTACCCTTCCATAATTCCATCTTCTTTTTGCAATTCCCAACTAGCCTTTCCTAGAAGTCAATACCATTGGCCCCAGCAAAAAGGGGTATCCCTAGGAATCTCCCAGGGAGACAGGCTGGTCTTACACCCAGGATCCTTACAAGGTCTCGTTGTAGGCTAGGTTGGGTGTTAAGGAAGAAGACTTCCAATTTTCTCCAATTAATGACCTATCCTAATGCCCTACTGTAATTAACCAAAACCTCCTTTATCTTCCTTGCTTCCACTCTTGAGGCTAGGCCGAAAAGGATGGTATCATCCACAAATTGTTGATGTGTGCTTGCTCCCACCCCTTGGGCAACCTCAATACACTTCCATGAACCCTCCAACCTGGATTGTCCAATTTTCCTACCAAGGGCTTTTTCCATTATGATGAAGAGAAATGGGGATAATGGATCCCCTTGCCTTATCCCCCGGGAGGAGTCAATAAAACCTTGAGCTACTCCATTTATCAGAATTGAGAATCTTGGAGCAATTATGTAACTTCTAATCCAATCCAATAGCTTCCTATCAAAACCAAATCCTATCAACACATCTAGTAGAAACTGTCTATCCACCCGGTCGTAGGCCTTTAGAATATCTAATTTGAGGATCATACATGGCAGTCTTAACTTTCTTGCCATGTGGATTGTCTCATGCACGACTATTATGCCTTCTACAATTGACCTTCCCGGAATGAATCTTCTTTGGTCTTCTGATATGATTTTGTCAATTACTAACTTAAGCCTATTGGCGATAACCTTCGTTATTATTTTATAGACTGTATTACAAAAGGAGATTGGCTTGAAGTCCCCCATGCAATTTGCCTCTTTCTTCTAAGGAATGAGTGCAATGAAGGTATGATTAATTTCCCCTAACATTGTTGTTTCTCTTCTTGATTATTCGACTACTTTAACTAGGTCTTCCTTGATTATTTCCTAGCATGTCTGATAAAAGAAGGCCGGGAAGCCATCTGACCTTGGGGATTTATCTACTCCAAGTTGGAATGTTGGTTTCTTGACTTCTTCCATACATATGGGTTTAGTGAGTTATTTGTTGTCTAACTCTGAGATCGAGTTTGGAATACCTCTGATGAACTCCTCCTTGGGTCTCCCATCCAATTGAACTTCCTTCTTAAATAAAGAGTCAAAGTACCTAATGGCCTCTTGGTTGATCTCCTACTCTGATCTGGCATGAGACCCATCTTCTTTGACCAACTCCATGATCCTACTTGTATTTCTTTTGACCAAGGTTGAGTTGTGAGTTTTTTTTATATTTATGTCACCTTCTTGGAGCCACAGTTCCCTGGATTTCTTCTTCCAGTAGCATTCCATTCTTTCCAGAATCTTGGATTGAGCTTCTAACAATTCCTTTTCCTTGAGAAATTCTTCCTACCCCATACCTTTTTCGATTACTTTCTCATTTAAGGTCTTGAGCTCAATCTCTATCTTGTCACTTTCTTCAAAAATGTTTTTGAAGTGTTCCTTATTCCAAACTCACAGTTTAGCTTTGATATGGGAAAGTTTCTTCTGGAAGGAGAATAGGTGTGAGTGATTACCAATCTAGACTTCTTTCCACCATACCGAGATCTGTTCTTGTAGATTTGGGTCTCTCATCCACATCTTTCCAAATCAAACGGGTGAACCACCCTTGAAAATATCCAGATGAATTACAAGTTGGATTGGAAAATGGTCAAAAAAACTCCAAGGAAAGATTGAGGCTTCCATCAATTTCACCCCCTGGTTCCATTCCCCGACCACTAGGAATCTATCTAGTTTCTTTGCTATTCTAGTATGGCCCATTCTTTTGTTTTTCTAGGTGTATACTCCATTTTTCGTTGGTATCTCCCTTAGAATGTTCTTATCCACAAAGTATTGGAAGTCCATTTGAGATCTTATTAGACTTCTCAACCCACCTTGCTTCTTTGAGTTATTCAAGGTGGCATTGAAGTCCCCGCCGATTATGATTTTTTCATCTTTTATCTATCCCAGGGAAGTTGAGATTGCTTCCCAAAGATTCCTCTTGTCCACAGGGGCTATAGGGCCATATACATTGATTAACTTGAATTCTGCATTCCTCCAGTAAGTCCTTACTGAGACCATCAACCAATTCTGATTCTCTTCTATGAGGTTACAACACACTGTGGCTGGGTTCCACACTATCCCCAATCCACCAGAAGCCCCAATTGACTCTTTAAGAATCCCTCCCCATCCTTTCCAAAACTTCAAATGCTTCTCCTACTCCTCCCTACTCCATTTTGTCTCTTGTATAAGCAAGACATCTGGCTTATTGTTGTCTACTTGGTGCCTGAAGTGGCGCCACTTGCTAGGGGCATTCAAGCCCCTAGCATTCCAGCTTATGATTCTCATGGCTCCCTAGGAAGGGGAAGCTCCTTCCCGTTTCTAAGGATCATTTGGCCCTATTTTGTTTGGTCTTTGGCTGAACCTACCAATTTTAGTTTTTCTTTGTTGGGTTTGTGTCCTCTTTGACTGGCGGACTTGATCTTTGGCATTTTCCTTGCTGAGGGGATTTTCTCAATTCCTCTCTCAGCCAATATGCCCTCCTAGTATTCCTCAAAGCTTTCATCATAGTCTGGCTCTGATTCCATACTTCCCTACTCCTAACCTTCTTCCACCCCTTCTTCTAGATCCTTGTAACTGGTTGGTTCCTTCATTTTTGTTGCTTCTAGTTCCTCTGGCTCTAGATTAGTCCATCTCCTTTCTATAATTTCCACTGACTGATTCTCAATCCTGATGTCTGTGAGGTGGGGGAAACCTTCTTCAAACTGAGGATCCAAACATGGGGAGAATGGATGTTCATATTGAACTAGCCAGTAGGTTCTTTGGCTCTTCTCTTCTTGTGAACCCAGTGATTTTCTTCCCCCAATCTCTTCCTCCTCAATTCTTGATTTTGGTGGTCTTATTGATTCTATTAGTTCCTTTTCCCAATATTCGATTGGTGGCCTTATCTATAGTTTGTATTCCTTCTCCTTTTTTGGCTCTTTCTCCCACTTGTCTGGGGTGGTATTGCTGGCCTCCCCCCTTTCTATACACTTTTTCTTTCCATGCTCAAATGATTTACATTTAGGGCAGATTTGTAGGCTATCTTCCCTACACACTTCTTGTCTCCGAGAACCCACCTCAGAAATGAGATCTACTACCTTCGGAAATTCTATACCCTGAGCTTTTGATACACATATTCAAAAGTAGGACCCTTTTTCCAGATCCTCTTGAATGTTATCTACACTTTGTAGTTTTCCTATTTGCCTATCTATCTCCTTTAGGGTTTCTTCCATCTAGTACTTCGAGGGTAAATTGTATAGTCTCAACCACACTATGCTTTCCTTAGTCCGTGTTTTTCTTGGATCAAAATTTGGTCACCATTCTATAGGATGCAATTGAGCACCATCTAGGAAATAAGGCCCTGATTCTAGGGCCTTAGTCCTCCTCTTTTCATCAAGGAATTTAATCAGGAACCAATTATTCTCCAAGACTTTCACTCCTAATACCTCACCCCAAGTTTTACTACACCAATCTCCCATTACTATTTGGTTCTTGTGACCTTCACCCCCCCATTTAGCAAACATTCCAATCTCTTATAGTGATTCTTGAGTTCTTTTGAAAGTTTCATTATTTACACAAAGGGAAGGTATTGGAGTTGGTAGGGACTTACCACCATTTGCTTCGCCCTGATTTTCCAATCTAGTATCCATGTCTTACTTGGTTGGTGGAGCCTTTTTATGATCTTCTTGGCACCAGTTTTTGGTCATGTCTCTCTCCACCCCTAGATTTTTCCTGAACCACCCATTCGATCTTTTGAAGTTTCACCTACCACCTCTATTGAATCCCTTATTTCCTCCCTAGTTATCATTCACCTTACTGAAATGGTTAGGTCTCACCCATGGAGGCCCTTGTCCCTGCCTTGCCCGATTCCTCCTTCACTTACATTCGACTTTCGATTGGTACCTGGGATAATAGTAAGGATGACATTTATCCACCCAAATACCATTCTCCAGCACCCATTGGGGCCTATACATTTATGTTTCTGGAGTCCATTCTAATTTTCCATATGCCGACCATCCATTGTTGATTCTCTCCCTGAATTCTTCAAAAGGAACCATTTGCTCCAACTCCTCGCTTCATTTTTCCTTGCTTCAAGTATTCGCTTCTGGCGCATGTTCCCACTGATGTCCGATACCCACCTTTGGCGTATCATGCCTCTGCTTTCTTCCTCTCAATGCCTTCTAGCCTTCAGATATCTGCTCCTCGACTTTTGCCACCTAGTGATCTTTTCTCTACACCACCTCGCTAATTTTCGCCATTTCGCCTTAAGATAATCATATTTTGAATATTAAAATTAGCTAATCTTATCTATTCTTTTATAATATTATTTATAGTAGATAAAATTAAAATAATATATAATAAGAATTGATTTAAAGTACATTTCTATAATTAAAACACACAAAATATGAATTCTAATAATAAATTTATTTTAATAATTTAAAAAATCATTTAAAAATAAATATATAAGAAAATTCTCTTAAGCTTAATCAAATTTGGTTATGACTAATCCACCTTTTATGTAAATCTACTATTTATAAAGGATATATATAAAGAAATTTATATATACAAATGGGGTTTTATACATATATAAAGCTATTTCAATTCATAAATGTAAATAATTATAATAATATAAAATTATTTTAATTACTTAAGAATGATTTTAAAGTACATTCTTAAGAAATATAAACATCTTTAAATTTCTTTTTTTTCTTCATATAATCTATACACTTCTTATATTATGGATTTTAATAAATAATATTGTACTGTGATATGATATTATATAATAATATGAATTTATTTTAAATATAATTATGTAAGGTATAATTATAATATGGATTTATTTTATTTATATAAGATTTATTTTAAAGTATATATGCATATTCGATTTTAATATAGAAGCATCCCTTAATCTTATTCATATATTAAACATTTCTAAATTCCATCCACCTTTTCTCATATAGCTTGTCCACCATTTTTATATATATATATATACGTCTTATGCCAATCTATATATTTTTTATATATATTATATATTTTAAAGATTTATTTTTTTATTTAAAAGTTATCATATATATAGTTGATTTGGTTTTTAAATATGTGGATTATGTAATTAAAAATTAAAAAATACACATTCACATAATAAGAAGTGAGAATATATAATAAAATTGGTAGATTAAAGAAAATAATTATTCTTATTAATTTTTTAATGAAAACAATTAAATCATATAAATAATAGTATTTTTTATATTTTTTAATGAATAATTATTATTTAATTTATGTTCAAATAAATCAACTATTTAATTAGAATATATATCTTAAATATATCTATCTAAAAGATCTTCAGAGATTAGATAAACATCATGTCATCTTTTAAATAGATATATTTAAATTATTTATAATAATCTTATCTAAATATTCTAACATATATATATATATATTTTTTAAATTAACAATTTTACTTAGATTTTAATAATATTAATTATTACTTAATTTAATTCTTAAAACTATTTTATTTCAAAAATATTTATATTTATATGAATTATTTCATATATTTAATTATATAATTATTTAAAATAAATAAATATCTGATAATAATTAAAGAATTATAATGTATGAATTAGATCTAATAAATAAAATTATAGACTTTCCCAATACTAATCTAGGTTTGAGCCATTATACACCACTCCTCTCATTACACTTTTCAACATCATAGCCAGTTTTAGATATTTTAATATTTTAACTTTTGATTCTAATCTAACATTTATTTAAGAGGAATACCTCTCTAGAATGCACCCACAACTTTCAAACAAGGGTACCATGGTCTTTATAGTGATGTAGCTAGAAAATTGTCATGCCTAGTTTTGTTTTTTAATTATTATTGTCTTGTCTAGTTTTTAGTTAGCTTGTTTAATCATAAATTACATGGTGACCTAATAATTTTACTTGGATTTCAAATGTGACATTAATAAATATATATGAAATTTTATGGCTTCTTTGAAATTTTAAATCCATATTAAGTCTTAAACTTCTATTAGTCCCAATAATTCTATTTTGAGGGTGCCCTTAACCATAATATATGTGTATCCTTCAAAATTTATATTTTATTATATTTTTGTGTAATTAGGTTAGTTTGACACCTATTTTACAATTTTACCACACATTGTAGTAATTGTTATGACACATGTCTATGTAGAGATATTTGATCAACATTTAATTTTGCACAATGGTTGAAAGCTTAGCAGTCTTATAATTTGAAGTACTTCTCTTCAAGAAAAAACTTTAACTTGGAACTATGCACACCTCTTAAAACTAATAAATTTGGTCTACAATATCTATAGATAATGTTGAGGTCAATTCTAGTAGTCCCAATCATTTAAGGTGTATTAGTTCTTTCCCGTTTTATGTTTCGAGTTTTGTATTTAAACATATATGTGTTGTTGTTTTCCTTTGTTTCCACATGTGTAACATAACCAAGCTTTAGGCTCAAATATATTTATTATATATTATCGTTAAATAAAAATTAATTTAAAATTTATTGTGTTAACATTAACATAAGAACATAGATTAAAAGGAACATATCATTTTAAAACTTATTTTTCTTTTATAAATTATTTTAATCTCATAATGTGTAATATGGATCAATTTTTGTTATTATTGTTGTTATAAATGATTTTCACAATCCATTACAATATAAAAATGATTTGAAAAATACTTAATTTTTTTGTCAACAATTTTTTTATTTATAAAAATAAGAGATTCATTAATATAAACATACCAAATTACAATGTATAAGAATCATACTCAAATATATATTATAAATACGAGGATCAAATGTTTGGTGAATTTCATATTTAATTTTATATAAAATGTTGAATGAGATCAAATTGTAGAAAAACTTATGTGGGAAAAAGAAAATGACAACAAAAAATAATAAGGTAGAAAAAATGGATAAGCATTAGAGGGGTCAAAAAATAATTATACAAATCCGAAGAAAAGAAATAAGGGAGAGATAAATAGAAAATGAGGTTTCATAGGTACATATTATAAACTATTGAATGTTAAACTTTGAGAGATGTTAAAAGACAATTATCTTTTAACAAAAGGATTATGAGATCACAAGAGGGTATAAGTGAAGGAGAGGGGGAAGAGTGCATGAAACATTAAGAAGGAATTACATGGTTACAATCAAGAGAATGCATAATAGATGTCTTTTTTCAATTTTGTTTTGTAATAATTATTTTCTTTAATTAAGAATATGGTAGATTCTAGTGTTTGAAATGCGTTAAGTAAGAATAATTTTTTATATATGATCATCATTAATACCTTTATTAAGTTTAATGTTATAGTACGGCTTAATTTATATAGTTTTAATATTTTTAGGTGAGTGAATTATGTATTATTTTTATTTATGTTCATATTATGTATGATCAATTAAAAAAGATAAAATTGTATCATTTAATATTTAAATAAATGAGAGGCACTACAATTGGAAGTGTCATTACTAGGTTTAATGTTATAGTACCATACTTAATTTATATAATTTTATATTTTTAGGTAAAAGTGAATTCTGTATTATTTGTATTTGTGCTCATATTATGTATGATCAATTAAAAAAGATAAAATTATATCATTTACTGTTTAAATAAATGGGAAGCACTACAATTGAAAGTATCATTACCATGCAACACAGTTGATTGATATGTGTGTTAATAAAATGCAACACACATATTTGAATCATGAAGATTTACAAAATCATATATTAAAAACATGCTTATGTTTTTCAACATATTTGTTAAAAATTGTAGTGTATTTAATACATTTAAAAAATATCAAATATTTGAAATTAGTATTTTCTCTATATTAATATGTCCATACATGAATGAATGTCTTAAATATACTTATAAATAGATCAAATATAAAGCATGACCTTCTCACATATTTTTAAACTTGATGACTAAGAAATATAAAATAAATAAAAATAAATTTTTAGATTTCTTCAATTTTATAACGTTAAAAAATAAAATAAAAGAATTGAAGTTGTCACAATTCAAAACATAAAATGTGTGCATAATATCTCTTTAGAAAAGGAAAACAAAAGTTTGTCTCAATTGTGACAGGAAAAAGCTACGCAGCATACAATCTGATTATTTGACCAGATTTATTAATTAATTAAAAATAAAGATGAAAAACAATCCACAGCTGTTACCTCCCTAACTTTGACCAATACAATAAAATCCTCCCTGCACACGACAATGAAGAGATAATCCTGTTCAATATACGCGGTGTTTGTTGAGCCGGCCAAGATTGGAGTTTAGTGATTGAACGTGCAACTCCTCTGCTACAATCCAAACTTGGTCGACAGTGATGACGTGATCGACATCTACCCATTCTCACCAAACCCTTTTTTAAGTTCTCTACATTTCAATTTTGAGCACAATTGACATTGTGAGGCGAGGCTACAGAACAGCTTCTACTATTCAGATCTGCCAAAAGTATGCAGGGGATTGTCATTCCTGGTTTGCCTAACGATGTCGGCCTGGAAATCCTGGCCAGAATACCAAGGCAATATTACTGTGAAGCAATTCCCAACGTTTCTTCTTTTTGGAGGGAAGCTGTAATAAGTCCCGCTCTTTTTGCTGCACGAAAGCGCCTTCGCGTGACCGAATCGTCGGTTTACACAGCTGTGGTGTGCGAGCAAGAGAATCGAATCTCCATCCTCTGGTTTGCCAGGAATGCAACTACAGAGGATTCGCCGGAGTGGCGGCGGATGCCGTTAATGAGGGAAGAGCACAGGCCAATCTGTGGATTCAGATGCGCAGTAATCGGCGAGTTACTGTTCGTAATTGGCGGCTGTGAATGGCACAGCAATTGTACCAGTTTTCCGGCAACCAACAAAGTGAGCGTTTTCAACGCCCGAACAAATCGGTGGAGTTGCGTGCAGGGCATGAAAGATTCTCGGGCAAATTTTGCCTGCGGTGTAGTTAACGGTAATCTATTTGTTGCAGGTGGGGATCGATTCATTGACTTCAATGATGAGAGTTGTGATGATGAAGATGATCAGACTACCTGTGATTGCTTAAAATCCGCTGAAATATACAACCCATTGACAGATGTTTGGACGCCTGTGGTGGACATGATCCATGCTAAGCATTTTGTTGGTGCCTCTGTCATAGACGACAAGTTTGTTGGCTGTGGGTTCCTTTGCCAAGGGGATTTGCAATTCTGTGAGATGACAGAGACATTCCAAGCTGAGGAGAACAGGTGGGTAGAATTTCACGGGCTTGAAGAAAATGAAACGGCAAATAATGAATCCATTTCTCCCAACGCAGTGAAATATGAGCCTTATGAAATTGAATCATCTTCTCAGAGTGTGGGGACTTGTGAAATACCATTCGATGAAAGAAATACGTTAGTGAACACCATAATTGAGGAAGACGGTGAGAAATGTGAATGGGCAGGCATTTCCCAAGCTTGTTTTGTGATATCAATCTGAAAATTTAAACATCGCAGGGGTTAAAGTTTCTTTGGTTTTTCTCTTATCTGTAATCAAATTCACAATTATCTGGTTCCCATTTTTGAGTCCAGATTGTTGAATGTATATAATAATTTTAACAATAAATAAATAAATATAGTGATGCTTCATAAGACAATGTCGTCTTCCATTGTTGTTTCTGGAGCTTTGTTTTCTCCTGTGATTGAATCTAATTCATATTCTTCTTCATCTTGTGTCTCTGCTATTCTTTGTGCCATTAGATTATTATTAAAATAAGGCCTTATTAAATTTTCATTTTCATCGAAGACAGCGTGCAGTCTGTCTATTCAAAATCGCCTTCTGTTTAGATTTCTTTAACGCTTATAAGAATGTATTAGTTTTTTTAAGAATATTTGAAAACGTTTTATATTATCAATCAGTAAGTTTGAGACGCATAAGCAAACAGTAGTTATTGTTTTTCGAGGAAAAGAATTTGAGTAGTTGGAGAGTGACGGGCGTAGAGGTTTTGAAGAAGCAGCCTCAACTTGACTAGTTAAATGCGACGTCAACATACCATTGCTTTGATAGAGAAGGTTTAAAAAACTGTGTGTTCTCGGGGGCCCAATTTTGTAGGACGTGGAAAATTCTAAGAAGATTCTCTATTTTGTCACTAGGCTTTGTCAATGTTGAGGGCTGAGCTTAAACATCACACACTAAGTCGGTGACGTGTGTTGGCAACAAAAAATATATTTTTATCTATAGTATTGTGCTTATAAAGTGAACCATTTTTACAACATTCTATATATATCCAAAATGTATGTTAACACACATTTATGTTTTAATATCAAGTTATTTACATAGATTTTATAATTACAAATTAGCATTCCAACAACATTCTATAAATATCCAAAATCCATGTTTACAAAAAATTACATCATAATATCAACAATATTTGAAGTGCATTATGATAATGTTTCAAGAAAAAGCATATTTATATGTGTACTCCTGAGTTCAAATGCTACATTTTTTACTTACACATTTTGATTCAAAAAAACTATATTTTCATCTTTCCATATATATCCAAATTGTATGTTTACAAATATTTACATTTTAATACCAAATTAATTGATGTTCCTTTTCATTTATTTAATCATTTTGCTTTAATTTATTTCGTGTATTTTAAATCTTTTAAACATAATCTAATTTATCACAAATAACATAATTAATAAAGTTTCAAACTTCTATTTATCTAATACATCTTGCAATTTCAACCAATCTTCATTATTCAGCATACCCATTATTTTCAACACCACCGATTATTTTCTAACTGCACTCCCCAATTACTATATAGTGTTTTAAAGCTACATTTAAAATTATTTTGTAACTATATTTCATATTTTATAAATTCTTTAAATTATATTTAATATTATAAAATATATTTAATAATTATTTAATTAATAATATATGACCATTATTAATAAATAAATCTATATTTAAACATACTAATTATTAATGATAAATAATATACAATATTAATTATTATAAAACATATTATTTAAATTAATATGTAATAATTAATATTTATTATAAAATTTTATATGATAAATTATTAAATATCATTAGATATTGTTAAATATATTGATCACTCACTACAATGAGAATTCAAATGATATTTAATGATATTTAAATTATTATATACTGTATTTAAACTATTATTTAAATGTGAATATTTAAACATATTTTGTAATTATATTTAATAGTTAAATAACTATCTAATAATATTAATTAACAACTAATATTATTGAAATTATATTTTATATTATATGATATATTTTATAATTATATAACTATTAATATATTCTCATTAATATTAAATAAATATAATTTGTATAATATCAATAATTAATAATAACTAATATAATATTAATTACTAATATATTTATATAATGATATATAATATATTTAATATTAATAATTGTTATTTTTTAACTAATATTAATTATTATTACTTTAAAATATCAAATATATTATCATTAAGAATTAATATATTATTTGAAGTACTATTATTATTATCATAAAATATTATATTATATTATATATAATAATCCATGATAAATATGTATTTATAATTGTATTATATATTTGTTAATAATATATAATATTATGATAATATATTATACAATAATGATAATAATTATTTAATAAATAATAATTATTAATATTAAATATATTAGACATCACTATATAAATATTAATATTTATTGTTAAATATTTTTCATATTAAATTTATCATATATCATTATTTAAATAGATTAATAATTAAGATTTTATATGATAAATTTAATATGAAGAATATTTAGCAATAGTTATTAATATTTATATAGTGATGCATAACATATTTAATATTAATAATTATTATTTGTTATTAAATAATTATTATCATTAATATATAATATATTATCATAGTATTATATATGATTGAAAAATATATAATATAATAATAAATTATCTAATGGTTAAATATTATATTATATGATTATATGATATGTAGATATAGTAAATATAAATATATAATTATTATATAATGTATATTATATTTATATACTATATATTTATATAATAAGAAAATTGAAAATAATAATTAATATCTTGATGTTTCATCTTGGTAACTTGCTTTTAATATATATTATATATGTTTCATCTATATAATATATTTAAAAATTAATATATATTATATATATGTTTCATATTATATAGTTTAATATTATATTATATATAATTTATGATTATATTAAATATAATATTTTATAATTATTATATTAATTATTAAATATATTAAAAAATATTTCATATAATTTAAATAATATTATTATTTATTAATATTATTAAATAATAACTTAAAAATTAAATAATAACTTAAATATAATTAAAAAATAAATTTCAAATTTCAAATTTAAATAATGGTTTAAAAATAATATATAATAAGTAGGACATGTTTACAAAACAATTTACAAATAATTTGTCACCATCGTGGAAGTTTGAAGGGAGGTAACTTATATTTATAAATAGTCGAAATGGATTGGGAACGAAAACATAATTATGTAGAAATGAAATTTGAAGTAGACCCCACATAAAAAAACACACACTAGTCAATGGTTTAGTGTGTGATGTTTAAGCCCAACCAATGTTGAGCCTTCGTATTAAGAAAATTTTGTTATAAAATGAAATTAAAATTTTGGCAAGATTTTATTTTGTAAAGAAAGATTTTGAAAATCATGTGGTTTGTCATTTTCTCTCTAGACATAATTTTTTTATATTAAATAAATTTGGATTACAATAAGAGAATAGCAGTTTAATATGGAATGACATAGAAAATAAGAGTAGAAAAATTATATCAGAAAGTAGGAATGTTAAGGTTTTATTCTGACATTATTTTTTTAGTTTATCTATTTGTGTTCTCATTTGAAAGGCGCTGAAAATGAATGCAAAATATAGGAGTCATTGTGAGGCCATTAAACTTCAGTTTCTGCAACTTCACGAAGGGGATATTTGCTTCTCTTCTAGACGTAACTAAGCAGGTCTCCTCTTAAGACAGGGTTTTGCCACAAATAACAAGCTAGTTTGAAGAGATCCTACACATAACTACATCTAGGTAGGTCTCAAGAGTCTCTTCCTTCTCAAAAGATGTGGTTTAATCTTGAAAGGTTATTGTGTGGTTTTGAGCAAATGTACAAAGGAAATGAGGAATAGCTAAAAAGTATCGATAATTTTGTATCATGGTGTCTAAAAATATTCTTTTGAAACATGATTAAAAAATTATCTGGTGAATTTTGGTTTTGATTTGGATTCCATTAGCAATGTAGTTATAATCATTTTTACAAGATGAGACTATTTAACCACTTAAATTTGAAAGGGCATGTGAGAAGGTGTTGCTTCAAGCTAAGGAAATGAATAGGTAATCTTTAATCACATGGATTCATAGGAATTTTGAAACATCTTAGTCAATTGACACCCTAAGATTCTAAAAATATATGCAATATAGTTTATGTAATCAAACTACTACATAACCTAACCATTATCTTGCTATAGATATGACACCAAATAATAAATTAAAAAAAATTAAGTGTTTTCATCCTTGAAGCTTTGTAAGCCAATTAAATTTTCAACCAATTTAGCTTATGGTCGAAAAGGACACAATTTGGAAACAAATAAATTAGAATAAAATAATAACTAGTGAAATAAAATAATGGTTGTGTTGACATCATAACATGATAAATTATCTTAATGATTCTTTCAATTCTACTACTAAAATTGAACAAGTTTATAAAATTGGAGATGTTCTTTGGTAGTCAAGATTCGGATCTTAAAGGCCCAAATTATTGTGCATATAAACCTACAACTCTCTTTTGAAAAATTTCCATGACATAAATAAATGTTTTTGTTTGTTAAATACCACCTTAACCATGTTGACATCATTGTTAAGAATTCACTATGCTAGTAAAAGATTATTTGCAAGTCATCGCTACAGTAGCATCATTTCAATTTCATCATTCCAAACATACATATTAAAAAAGCTAAAGGATCATTTATCAATATTGAAAAGGACCCATAACTCTCTATTAGATAGGTCATAAGCATGAGTAACATATTGGGGTTGCCACTTTGCATTAACAAATGTTTCTATAGTAACTTAACCATTCTCATGATTATTACTATTTAAGTAAATACTATATGTTCATATGACACAAGACACTAGTAAACTATGGAAAATTATAACAACCTTAATCTCTTGAACATAAAGAATATCTAGAGGGGTGAATCTCTATAAAAATATTAGACCATGAAATTCTAGTTTAAGTATATAATTCCCTTACATTTCAAGAGATGAATTTCATGGAGTAATATGGTCTATGAAATTTCCTTAGAGTCTAATTGTTACAATGTAGAAAACCTATTTTTCTCAAATCTAATTTCTATCATTCAAGGGAGAAGTATCTAAATTACATATTTCATTTCTTAGGAACATAGTTTCCTTATTCGAAACTATTGAGGAGGATTACAAAACCATTTTACTCCTTTTGATTGTGACACAACTGGAACTCTAAAATTTGGTGAGGAAAGAAAACTTGTTGGAAAATGTGTTCTTGAGAAGTAAGGCTTATTAACCTCTTTACAAGACTCACCAAATTGATGTGAAAGAGTTGGGTGTAAATTAATTGCCTTGTTTTCTTTACCAATAGCCTATGGCTAAAAGGACCTCACAATATTTAGTATGTGTGGGGCTTGTTAGTTTGAATTTAGTTTTTTCACTATTGTTCGAATCACCAAAGTTTGAAAAGGAGTTATTATGATATTTGTTATGATCATTTTTATGGTCTAGATTATTCCACTTATCTTCAACATTTCCTACCTTTTCCATTGGCTTGGAGGTTGGTTTGGTCTTGTGTAGCTAGAGGGTAGTTCATATTTATGGTTAAAGTCTTAACATTGAAAAAACCATTGGGCACATAGATGTATAGAATATGTTGCACATGATGGATATCACCTATTTGTATATAAATAATTTCTCTTAAAATTTGGTAGAGGAAAAAAAAAGGTTCAAAACATACAACCCTCCTAAGAGAGGAAGCAATGTGATAAAGGGCCAACATGGAAAGGATAACCTAGGATATGTAACCTAAAAAAGAACCTTAAAAGTGTATTTTTCAAGCATGATGAAATGTGTTGTTTAAGGAGAAAAATCAATAAAGAGCAAGACACACATAGGAAGGTCCATGGTAAAGGATTATGCAAATATGGTTGGATTCCAAAAACTAGAAAAGAAAGAAGCCTTTAGTTAAATTCTAGATGGAATCTCTATAACCTTTCTTGCATTTATTTTTTTGTAGTTGAATGAAAATTATAAATGGATAATTGTCATAAATAATTACTTAACAAGAAAATTTGACAATCAAATGTAGGTCTTCATTTAGTCTCCTTTATGCATGTACCTGAAATGAAATAAAATGGGGTTAGGGAGATGCTTTTGTATGGTTTAGAACATAGAGAACAACCACTTTCCAATTTCATTCAAGGATAACCCTAGAGATCTCAATGCAAAGGAGAAAGTGATCTTGCAATAGGGTTGTCCTAGGGGCTAATTGTAAACTAATGAGGGGTTCACCACCAAGTAAAAACTTGGAAAGACAAATGCAATGCAAATCAAAATGCTCAAACCTAATGGAACGTAATATTTCACTAAATGACCTAAAAATGCTTGAAAAAAAAAATAGAAAGCTACAAGATAAAATGTGTGCACCTAGAAATTTGAAGATAATTGAAAGAGGCTCTGAAATGCTATAAATTTTGACTTTAATGCTAACTGGGATTCATATTAGGTTGGGAAAATCAGTCCCAGATTTGGGTTTATGTGCAGAAACATGAATCTAGCAAATAGGTATCCGAAACTGTAAAAAAATGAATTTTGACCTAAAATGGGACTAATTCACCAGAAGTGGTGAATCAGTCTAGTTAGGGTTTTCTGAAACTTCAAGGTCTGAATCTACTCTTAAATGTCCACTTTTTGCTTCCTGATTGATTTTTCGATCCAAAACCTTGATTTGCCACCTATAGAAGTTCTCCAAGTATCTCCAATGCAAGGTGACAACTTTAACTTTAGGCACTTTGACAATTTGCTCCAAAATTTCTCTTCAATGTATCTTCAATATAAACCTGCAAATCACACACTAAAGAGAGGGAAAAATGTTGTTTTGTTAGTGGATAGGGGTTTGCCTTGGTCAAACCCCATTTTGGTAATCAAAACTTGAAATAGAATGAAATAAAGTATTGCAAACATGTATGTGATGGCTCCAATGGATGTAGATCTTGACTCTTGCTTGAATGTGATAAATCTTGAATGAAATGCTAGCTTGAATCATGAAACCATACATCACAATTGTTAGCTCAAAAACAAACATGATGCATGAAGTCTTTGACATGATGCTTGATGCTTGAATATTGCTTGATAATTTTCCCTTTAATGCTCTTGAATTCTCTTGTAAATACTTGAATTCTCTTGTGAACTCAAACTTGCTATATAAATGAATACTTGAATGCTTGGGGTTGAAAATGAGTGAAAGAAACTTATATTTATACCTAATTATCCAAGAATTCCTGAAATTACAACTATAGAAGTTGACATCAGATCTAGGAGGATAAATTCCTGCCAAAAATTTGAATTAATTTTGATTTGGGGCCACACAAGACTCATTCACTCAAGGTGGTGAATGAGTCCCATTAGGCATAATTTATGGGACCATTTTCAAAAATGCTTAGAAAGGTGTGAAACCAGGATTGGGACCAAAACCTTAGGTGGGACTCATTCGCCCAAGGTGGCGAATGAGTCCCAGACCACCAAATATGGCCACACAACCTGAAAACACTTGAATTATGATTGGATATTGATTTGTGTCAGGATTGTCCTTGAAAAGATGCATTAAATGAGGCTTGTGGATATAAAATAAGGCCAATTAAAGCATAAAGAAGCGCAATTACTAAATAAAACCCTAGAAAAGTGTCAAAGTGTGTTACAACACTTTACAACACTCCAAATAAGGCATTAAGAAGCTCATTTGGTTCACAAGGCCCCAAGACCTAGAATGCAAATATGTTAGACACATTGCAAAACTAAATCAAGGCCATGTTAGGGGGGGGGGGGGGTTTGTCATTATAGTACCATGTAATGTACTTGTAATAATGAAAAATGTACTCCCTAACACGTTGCCTTGATTTAGTGTTGTAATGTGTTTAACACATTCACATTAGGTCTTGGGAGCTTGTGAACTAAGTGGACTTAATTGTACCTTATTTAAGGTGTTGTAAAGTGTTGTACCACATTTTCACACTAATCTAGGGTTTTCATTATTAATTGGGCTTCTTTGTGTCTTATTTGGCCTTATTTTTCATCTACAAGCCTTAATTAATGCATCTTTTAAGGATAATCCCAACATAAAGCATCATCCAATCATAATTTAGGTGTTTTGGATTGTATGGCCCAGATTTAGTGATTTCTTAAAAAAAACGTCCCATAGCCTAGCCTAATGGGACTCATATGCCACTTCTAGTGTATGAGTCCCATGTGGCTTAAATTTAAATTTAAATTGAAATTCTTGAGGGGATTTTATCCTCCTATATATGATGTCGGCTTGTAGTGTTGTAATTTTGGTTAATCTTGCAATTAAACAAGTATAAATGTAAGGTTATTTAACTCATTTTCCATCTAACAAACAATGAAGCTACCTAAGAGCATTGCTTATAGTGAATTTGAGTTCACAAGAGAATTCAAGTTTTTAGAAGAGCATTCAAGAGCCATCAAGGGCTGATTATCAAGCATTTTGGAGCATTATTCAAGTATCAAGCATCATGTCAAATTCATCATGCATCATGTTTATTTTTGAGCTAACACTTGTTATGTATGATTTCATGATTCAAGCTAACATTCAATTCAAGATCTATCACATTCAAGAAAGAGTCAAGATCTACATCCATTGGAGCCATTTCATAAATGTTTGTAGCACTTTATTCCTAGGGTTTCCGAGTTACAACATTCTATTTTGTTCATTCATTATTCCTCATTTCCATTTAATTTCATTACAAGGTTTGATTACCAAAACGAGGTTTGACCAAGGAAAACCCCTTTCCACTAACAAAACAATATTTTTCCCCCTCTTTAGTGTGTGATTTACAAATCTAGGTTGAATACATTCTAAGGAGCAAGATTGGAATGAATTTTTCAAGTGTTCAAAGTTTTTGAAGTTGTCACCTTGTTTAGAAGATCATTGGAAGATAGGTCTACAAAGAAAAATTCAACAGTTTAGATCCAAAAACCTGATTGAGAAGATAGATCAAAGATTAAAGAGCAGATTTAGATCTTTATCCTTCAAAAAATCCAAACTGGACTGATATGCCACTTCTAGTGTATGAGTGGACCAGTACACTAAATTTTATAGTTTTTAGGTGTTCTAGACTTGTCTATGCCATATTTTTGTTCCTGCCCAAAAACCCTAATCTGGGACTAAATCACCCAGACTAGCATATGAGTCCCAACAGACATTAAATTCAACATTTTCAACACTTCAGGTCTCCATTCAAGTTGTTACAAGTTTCTAGGTGCACCATTCTAATTTCTCAGTCATCTATTCTATTTTGCATACATTTTTAGGGCATAAATTCAGGCTTTGCATATATCATTAGGTTTGATCATTTGGTTTTGCATGTTAATTGTATTTCCAAGCCCTAGCTTGGTGGTGAACCCTCTTTTAGTCTCTAATCACATCCTAGGACACCTTATTGCAAGATCTCTTTCCCCTTTCCACATTTGGATTGATATCTTTAAGGTCTCCTTGAGTGTGACAATAGTGAAGTAGGAACCCTATCTCCTTGAAGGTGGGTCCTCCTTGTTTCTATTGCCATAGTACTAAATACAATATTTTTTTATTTAATTAAATTATATAAATACACAAAAAAATAAGACAACATAATATATTTTAAACCCTCACAAAATAAAATTTTACGATAATTTGAAATATTTGCAAAGATTTGTCAATTTCTAAACAACTATGCACCCGATTTTGACAATTTTACACCAAACAACAACTGGAAACTTATTTTAGTTTGAAAAATATTATTTCTATTCATAAAATATTCTTGTACACTAGAAAACATCAATAGTATCAAAAACAACAAAATCTAAAAGTAAAATTTTATCATCTCTACTTGATAACTATAAAAGGCTAAACAACAATAACATTGGATTTTCTCTAAGTACATGATGAAGATATGAGAAACCCAAATTTTATATTTTAGTGAATAAATAAAAGAAACCACTTTCAAATATAATAAATATGAATATTTATAAATTTGGATTCTAATATATAAAGAAAATTTAATAGAAAAAATATTGATCTACACCACTTAAAACAACAAACAACACAATACCAAAATCTAGAAATCAAACCACACAAAGAAATAACCAAAAATATGCAAAAAAATGCTCAAACTATAATTGTATTGAATATTTAGCTCAGATGTAACCTATGAATAAGATAGACCAAATAATTTTGTTTTCAGAACCTCCACTTGATCTTTAACAATTTTAGGCAATAAAGATGCTCCTCTTCCATCTAATTATAATTGTCATGAATAATTATAAGATGCTCCTCCAAATAGATAATTTTTAACTCCTCAAGTGGAAATATAAATAAAATATTACTTTCAACCAATTATAATAAAATTGCTCATTTTTTATAGCCATTACCTAATTCTAGACTAAAAAATGGGTAGAAACTCCCTCCTACAAATTGTCATGAAATAAGCTATAATAAGGTGTCACATGATCTTGAAAGTTATTAAATTCCTCATGAAGAATCCAACACCCCATTTTGGGTTGTCATAATAATAATATAATATAATATAATATATTTAATATTTAATAGACTCCCATCATTCTTCGAAATATTATTCATTATGGGTCCAACATTAAATATTAAATAAATTATTTTCAAATCTCCTTCCTTAAACCATAGAAAATGTTGGAATGAACAAAATTTCCATGAAATCAAATTAATTAAAAAGGAGAAATAACATGTACCATTCCTTTTTAGGGTGGCTCAAAAGACAACTCAAATGTGAGAAATGAAGTCACACTTTTAAATCTAATTTCCACATCTTTAGTATTCAATAGTTTACATTTATGAAGGACAAAATTTTATAGTTTTTATTTATTTTAGCTTTGTTATTAAGCATATCGTTTCAATGTTCTAGTTAATAGATTTTAGCTATAAGATAATAAAACTAAGTGTTTTTCCTACCTTTTACTAGATTCAATCTCTGTGGTTTGGATTTAGTTTAGATTCTACCTATTTGAACCCCATTCTAGTAAAAAATATGGGTGTGATTATATTTCTAGACAAAATCATATGCACAATCAAATTTATCTCATTAAAAGCTTACTTTCATCTTCTATGAGACAAAATTCATATAAAAAATTATGATTTATTACTAGCTTACATATGAAAATATTCAAATTTAATACTAGGATGTCATATTTAAGGACAAGTTCTAGGCCAATTATCAAATATTCATTTACAATAATTAAAGCACCAGTTTAGAGAGCATTAGAACATCAAATCATATAATCTTACAATGATATAGAGTGAGTTTAATATTAAGTAGTATGTATGTCACATGTCTAGATGTTTTCACATAATTGTGAAAAGAAATTATAATGGGTTTGAATAAGATGTAAGAAAGTATCAAAATTCAATCTTAACATATAATACTCCAAAATATGTTCTTTGACACCACTTTGATCCTAAATTAGATATCATATTAAATATGAAAGTTTCACATGTAGGAAACCATCAAGGGTAGAATCAAAGAATGCAAGCTTTAGAGCGTTCTCAAACATATAGTTTAAATTTGATCTTTACATGGAATAATAAATATATGTTCTATGGTAAGACATTTCAGAAAAATAATCTTAAAAGAGAAAAAATATTGAATACTTTGATATATTAATAGAGTTAAAATTTTTTATTAAGTATACCTACATAATTAAATAGATCATATGAGGATAAAATATTTTTTAACTTTGTATTTAATTTTCTAATTACTTATTATATATCCTACTTAACTTTGTAAGTTTATCTAAAATCAAATCAAAATAATTTATTATTTTGATAAAAGGGTAAAATGGGTTTTGCAGGGACCTGAAACCACAAAGTTTACAAAAGAGAGAAAAGACCACCAAGGGTCCACCAATAAACAACAGCTACCCAAAAAAAACCAGCAGTGAGCAGGCAAAAAAGACCAGGAGGATCAGAAAGGAAAGGACAACAAAAAAAGAACACAAAATTACTTCAAAAACCTAAGGACAGTCTCCGTCTCTGCCTCCAAAACTTGCATATCAGTAACCCCCTTCTTGAAGGTTTGAACCATTTTCGGGGTTAAAGGGGACTTTCACTTCAAATTGGCGTGGGTTCTTCTAGAAATGCCTCCATCCGTTTCCTGGCTTTTATCTTCAGTGTCTTCAAGATCAACCACCAAGGATCCCTACTGGGCTTTGTCAAGCTTTTCAGTCATTGCATTGATTATTATAGCATTGTGTCTTGCTATTCAGTTGTTCTATTCTGCAATGGTTCTGATTTTAAACCTTAGGCCCTCAACATCATTATCAGTGATCCTGTTACTGTGCACCACATCTTTCTTTCCCAACTCCGCAATCTTGACACCCATTTCCTCAATCTTGCTTTGCAGGGCCAGATTTTTAATTTTAAGCTCATTGATTTTAAAGAAGGTCCATTCCAGAAGTTTAGAATGGGACTTGAAGTTGGTTTTAGCTAGGTATAGAAAATCAAGGGAAGGCTCTTTACCAGTGTTAACAGGGGAATTGTCGACATTTTGAATGTCCGGAACATGAACCACACAACACTTAGAAGTGTTGGTATCAGCTTCCTCTGGCTTGGAAGACTCTTCGGTGTAAGAGACAAGGCTTTTAGCCTAGGAAGTTTTTCCAGCAGGGTTGAACTTAGGAGGAGGACAGTTGGGCTCAAGTGCAACCCGAATTTTACCCGGATCCCTAGAAGGGCTAGCATGCAAACTAGGGTCTTTTGGGCTAGGACTAGGGTTAGGCAAATAATCCGAGCCACTGGGCTCAATATCATCACTATCAACATCTAGGTTGGCTTCCGAGGTAGCAAGGGCATGCACATGTAGATATTCAACAATAAGCCTAAGTAACCCAACATGAAGGATAGGAAATCTTTTGGGATTCCTTTTATTGTCCTCCAGACTTTTCTTCAAAGAGCATAAGAGATAATAAGGGATAGAAACCCTTACCTTGTGGCAGAAATGGTTGAGGAGAGTGAAGTGGTACTTGTAGACTTTAGTGAAACGCCCATCCACTGTGATATACTCCATGATGGCCTAAAGGACCTTTCTCTAAATAGATTTTATGGAGTCAACATCAAAATAACTGTTCACAATCTTGACCAAGTTTTGCTTTTCCTTGTCATTTTTGGGGAATTTGATAACAGCTTCATCAGAGTAAGCCCTGTCCCTGAAAAACTTCTTCCCATCAGTGGGTAATCCTGTAACTTTGGCAATTAACTATTCGCTGAGCTCCACATTCCAGCCGAACAGAGTCAGGTTGCCATCATGCCAATTTTTGGCAAAGAGATTCATAGCCTCCAGATCAGAACCATGAAGCTTCTCCAGAAAAGGGAAGAGACCTCCACTTTTTATCTTGTCCCAAGCCTTAGCATTTTTCATATGGATTTCATAGCTGTCTGGCTCAGTTCGCTTTCTATCCCCACCCATATCGGCCGACACAGTGAGGAAGAAACAAACACAATCCTTTCTAAAATTGGCCCCGCCAAATCTAAACACCCACAAATCGTGCGGAGTAAACTTGCAAATTACTCCACAGAGCTCGGTCCCATACAATCTAATGATTGTGATGTGAGAGATCCAACCTGTCCTCATTAAAGGGATAACACGATGCCTTACCATGCAATTTATCATAATTTAATAAGGCACAGACTTTAATATTAAGATCGCTATTATTAAGCTAGGTACACACTTCTTTACTCTTGAATCCTTTATTAGCAAAAAAGTCTGCAACAACATTGGCTTCTCTATAGGCGTGTGTTATTTTAACTTTTTCAAACTTGTCCAATTTCAATTTAGCTTCATCAATCCATGATTTGATGGTCCATGAGGGAGGAGACTTGCCACGGAGGCAGTCAATTATGTTTTTGGAGTCTCCTTCAATCCATAAGTTTTTAATATTGAGACTTTGGGCTAAATTTATTATATGGTAAGCACCAGCCGCCTCCACAAGGTGATTAGTTTGAGAGCCAAGAGGAGAGGCCGTCGCACCCATGAAGTTGCCATAGGAATCCCTTATAACTCCTCCACAGCCTGTCGCCCCCGGATTACCTTTAGCCACACCATCAAAGTTAGCTTTGATCCACCCATTAGGTAGAAAAGTCCAGCAGAATCCCTCTCTATCCTTTTTAGCCTTAATACTAAAGCTAGACAGAATGTGGATTATGTTCCATTCCTTAGCAACACAAAGATCATAGTTCGAAAACTCAGCATTCAAGGTCTTCCTATCCTTCTGGGCCACGGCACTGAAGTTTTCCTTTAGAGATCTGGCTATTTTATCAAAGACATAATCCACAGAGGCTTCTTTGCCCCTAAAAATTTTGTTGTTGCGTTCTTTCCAGATGCCCCAAGCTATATGAGGGAAAGATAGCTCCCAAAAAAATCTGAGTAAAGGATTCCTTGTCGGGGCTTTCCATTGAGAAAAGAGTTCTTCAATGAGCATTGGGAAGACCCAAGAAAGGTTCTATAATCTGTTAAAATTTTCCCAGAGAGAAGCAGCAAAAGAGCAGTGAAGGAATAAATGATTAATAGATTCAACATCCATCTTACAAAGACAACATCTATTAGGGATTTGAAATCCCCATTTACACAAATTGTCAATCGTTAGCAACTTATTTTCAAGCAAGATCCAAAAGAAGATGTTAATTTTAGGAATCAGATTATTGCTCCAAGCTTTAGACCAAAAGGGAGGATGATCTAGAGAGGAAGTGAGCTTAGCAAAAGTAAAAGATACAGAAAAATTACCAGAGGGATCATCAATCCAAACTACATGGTCCGCCAGTTGCTCCGAGCTAGGTCTAATAGCCAGCAACATAATCTGGATGGGGGCCAAAACCTGACTAACTCTGCTTAAGTCCACCCAATTACCATTCTCTCTGTAATCTTTCACATAAGTACCAAACCTGATTGTTTAGTTATCTTCTCTATAATATTAACAAAATTATTATGATGTTTGATATGGAATTTATTTAGTATTAAATTCTTCAAACTTTCAATTAGTATTTTTAAAATAATAATACAATAGTTAAAAATTATCATAAAAATATGAGTATAATGATTAAAAAATAAGTGATGCAGTGTGTTGTGTTCCTGCCGCCTAGCAAATAGCTCTTTGGAGTTTTTTATTGAGTGCAACAAAGAAGACTAAAGTGGAATGCAAGAGTTTTTTATTATAGAAGCTTAATATGAAGGATAGAATTTGGATTAAATGTTTAATAAAATTAATAAAAAATGGTAGTAAACATTGTTAAAAAATTAATAGTGTATGTAATTGTTCGTAAATAAATTTAATTTCTTAGTAAGCTTAATTGAAATTATTAGTTGTAGAAGAAATAGTTAGTTATGGAACTTAAAATGATTAGGGTAGAATTTGGATTTAATGTTCAATAAAATAAAACAAATATGGAACGAAACATTGTTAAAAGGTTAATAGTATATGTAATTGTTTCTAAATGAATTTAATTTTTTAGTAAGCTTAATTGAAATTATTAGTTGTAAAACAACTAGTTAGTTATGTAAGCTAAAATAGAAACAATCGCTTGACAATGAATATAATTATCTTTGTAGTAATTGTAGATTACTTTAGTAAGGTAATATAAATTACTATTTTTAGTTATTGAGCATTGTGTTTTGTAAAATAATTTAGTGCATGGCCAAATATTAAATTCACTTTCAAAGTAGCAAATTATCAAAATAGCGGTACAGAGCTAATTTTTATAATTAAATAGAATAAACTTATTGTCGAAGAAATAGTAAGTACAGGAAAATAATTTAGAAAATTAGTGCCAATTATTTTGGGAGAGCATGTTAATTAATATCAATTTTTTTAAAAATATAAATTAAATAATTTGTAATAGTAATTTATGTAATTAGGAAATGAACATTGCATTTTGCAAAACAATTTATAGACCATGGTGAAATATTAGATGCATTTTGAAAATAGAAAATTGATTTAGTAGTGGTAGAAAATTAATTACTTATATTGAATAAAATAAACCAATTGTTTGAGAGTATATTAAGTGCTTGTAAATAATTTAAGAAAGAAAGATTTTGTTACTTTGCAAAGATGTTTTCAATGATAAACATTAAATTATTAGTAATTGTTTAGGAAAACTAGTTATAACTTGATTATTTTTGTAAATAAGTACAAATTTTAGTTTGCATGAATAAATGATATTAATTAGTTTTTATAATTAATCATTCAATTACTTATGTCAAATAAATTGTTAGTGAAATAAATAATCTAGTCGTCATTACAAACTATTTTGTGATTTGACTAATATCAATAAGTAAAATTATTTTAAAATGCTTAAAAGTCAATTTGCTTTGCAAATAGTTTAGTTTTTGTGACTTAAAATTTGATTAATATTAATTAATGGAATGAGTTGTTAGATTCATATGGCAAGGGTTAAAGTGTTTGAAGATCCGTAATTGGAATTGTTAGATTTTTGTATTGAATGCATAAATGGAGAAGTGATATTGAAGTTCATATTTTTTGTGTACTCGTTAGAAAATATAAACAAATTTATGTATAAAATTATTTAGTAAAGATATTTATTTGTTTACATAATAGTGTTTCGAGCGGAAATGCAAGACATAAAAGATGAACATATTAGAAATAGTTTTAAAGTTTAAAATCATTGTATTGAAGATATGAAAAATATATATATTAACAATATAATGAAAATAAAACATAAATAATAGTACTAAGTTAAGTGTGCAAAATATTTAATGTTTTTTAAAACGATACTATTATTTTCAATTAATACTAATATTTAAAAATATTTTCAACATGTCAATTTTTTTTATATCTTTGAAATAAATTCATTTAGTTTTGTAAAGTAATTATAAAAATTCTATTATCCATAAGAAATAAGGTTCATATGAATAACAATTTTGCAGGTAAGCTAGGGATTTTAAATATTACAAGGCATTGGAATTTCTCCATATGAGTAGGGCTAGGATATTTTGTTTCTGAATGCATATATTTATTATGTTTATGTTCCCTAGTGCATCATTTTTATGATTTGATTCTAAATATTTTTGGAGGAACTTTTGGATGATGTAAGTGAAATAGCACTTGAAAAATATGTCCATGAATTCCAAGTACATATTGTTTCCATATTTTTGTAATTTTTTGAAACTAAAATGAATAGTGACATTGTGCAACACAATCAAAGTTAATTGGTGAAGAAAGAATTAGAAATTAAAATGAGTAAATTGATAATTGAATACAAATTGTGTCAATGTAGGCAACATACTCTAGCAAGCAAAAGAGGCCATTGTTGGAATTATGATGTGCATTAGATATGACACCATTGGCAATGAATCTAAAGCTAAATGCATTGAATGATAGGTGTGTTATTAGTTTTTGTCGCAAGAAATTAGCAAAAGGTTTGAGAGAGTGGCATTTGGCACAAAAGCAATGAATCATTTAGTTTGTTTTATAACATCAAACAATAGTTGTAGATATCAAGTAAGAGAAATATAAAATATAGAATGTTGAAGAATGTAAATATAAAATGAGCCATTATTTTTTGTTATAAAGTGGGTGCTGGTGGTTAAGAGAAATACGTGCTTGAATTTAAAAGTATAGGGAGGTAGACAAATGATGTATACTTTTAAAATTGATTAGCTAATGAAGTATTTGAAATTGAATTTCTATAACTGCAATAGTAACTATAGGACATTTGGAAACCATAATACTCAATTTGAAGGTATTTTAAGTCATAAATGATAGAATTAAGCATTTTGTAACATATAAAAGGAAAACATGTTGACTGTGTAGGAGTAGAGACTAAGAACACAAACAAAAAAAAAACTTAGACGAAATTTTCACACACATAACACATTATATATTTTATTATATTCAAAATTCTTTTTTCCTTACAGAGCAGCTACTGCTGCAAATTTTCTTCAACTTTTTAATTCAACCATTCATTTTTTTTATCTTCAACTTAACTACTATAGAGCGCATTCATTCGCCTTCTACAACTCATCTGTAACTTCACATCAACCCTTAAAATATACATGGAAGCTAAAGGATATATCAATTAATGACATTTAATAAAATGCCTTAAAGTCATAGTTTGTTCATAATAAAAACAAGTCCTATTGAAATAACTTTCCACCAGCACAGACCCCACTATCAACCGCCGACAGAAAAAGCTGAAATACCACATTACCATGGTGAAGGCAAGACTGGCCTGCGGTACTGCGGTGGGTTATCGCCCAACCACGAGAGGCCCGATAGAGACCACGCTGACCGTAGTAACTGTGCTATCGTGGAGAGGGAGAAGGAGGCCCGCGATATAGTGGTAGTCACCACGCTACCGCGAGGGACCAAGGAGGAGGCCGCGGTATCACGGTAACACTGCACTATCATGAGCAAAGAAAGTAGAGGGTGCGGTATGGTGGTAGGAGAAGGGAACAGCTGTGGTAGTTGGGAGAAATCCCAACACTCCCCCTTTATCACAACTCCTGCCGATCTGAATGCCCAGACGCTCTCTTTGTAGAAAAGAATAATCTTGTCCTTTGTCAAGATGACTGCATTCCGCTTCTCCATTCAGCAAAAACCAAAAAGCTCTCCCCCTTAAATGTAACATCTGCTGTCTTCGATTTTTCATGTATGATTGCTTCATGTGCCTTCTGTTTGTTGGCATTTCTCCATAATTTCTACGATCACTTCAGGATCCCCCCTTTTTTAAAATCTATTGTCCATCAGCTGCGGCTTGATTTTCGACTCATTGTTTCAGCTAAGTCTTCAGACTTACTATTCTTCTCATTTCTTCTAAAGCTCTATTATTGCTTTCAACTGCAATCTATTTTTCTCTTATCCACAACCTGCAACCTTCTGGCAGAAACTCCTTTTCAGTTAAATTTGATATCTTCCTTTCAAGGAATGGTAACTTACAGACTCGACAATTATATAATTTCATTTCCATTAACAAAGCATTTGTGGCTTCCTGTAGAAATCCCCTTTTTAAAAAAATAATAATCTGCCTTCTTCACGAATTTCTGTCAACTGCCTTCTGGCAATAACTTAATAGTCTTCTGACATGATTTAGATACATTTATAATTTCTAGAATTTCCAATTTTTACTTTGGCACTTACGTAGCAGAACAACATCAATATTCCTTTGTATTAGGCCCTTCAGATCTGTAGCACTTAATACCCTTCTTGGGCAATCAAATAAATCTTTTGACTGTAATATTCAAATTTCTTCTGAATTTGGCTATTGATGGGGGCAACACCTCACTCTAATCTTCAATATTTTAGACTCAACAATTGACTTAGATTTATTTGCTGTCATTTTACATCCCAACTTCTTCCTTAATAATTTTAATCACCTTTAAGCTATGCAAGCTATCCTTAAGAGAAAAAATAGGACATAATTTAGCATACAATACTTTCACTGCAACAACATTTTTCTTGACAACTTCTTCTCTTGTTGATGACATACAATTTTTTTTTTTCAAGAACTTCAGTTCTCACATTTTGTGACCTCTATTTTTCAAGTCTACAATGCCTCTTTTCTTAGGCAACTTGTTCGGTGTCACTAATCAACCATGTCATCTTAAATTTGGACATTTCTACAATCTCTACTAATAGTATTCTCTTTATTGCAAAAACAACTTTCAATATTCTTCCTCCAATAGCTGCGGCTATGACCTCCCTTTTTATTCATTCATCTGATGAGGGCTCTTTTCCACAATCAAATTTTATTGCCATTTTTCCTTGATAGACTTCTCATACCTGCTTTTCAAAGCATCCAAAATCATTACCTTAGTTGATTCCATTTAACAGTAGAAGTTGTACCTTAATTGAATTTTTAATGGTAGGTTCAGCTACATTTCTGAATTTTTATATCACTTTACACAAGACCCATATATACTCAAACTTAGAAGTACTTGAGACTTCATCTTGCATAACTTTGTTCCTTGATTTCAGCAATGTTTTCTCACTTTTCAAGATAGACAAAATTCTCAACATACAAAAATAAAGCCATTTGTCTTACCCTTTCTACTGCAACTGCAATTTCAACATCTTTTGTATCAAGTCTTCAAAACATTAACAAGGTACTTTCACAATCTGAAGATGTCTCATTAGACATCAATTTCTTTTCACTCAAGATGGTTTCCATTTCTTTTGAACTTGCAAACCTCTCAGAAATTTAATGAACTTTCACATATGAGCACTTATATAGTCTTTTGAACATACTTGTTAGCTTGTGCCAACTTGAATCACAAATCCAACCACAGTCCATCTTTATAACTTCTGAACCGGATTCATTCTTTGACACTCTACTCCAACACTTTTCCTCACAATGATTTTTCAAACCACATAGACTGCAAGGGTGAACATCCCAACACTTCTCCTTGGTGTGTCCTTTTCTATGACAATGTGAACACTCATTACTCTTCATTTCTTTAAAAAAATTACTTGCACTTGTAGCAGCAATTCCCTTTCCTGGGACATAACCGAGACCTTCAAAATTCGGCCTCATTGTAGCCTCAATTGGCTCTCTCATTCCTTGTTCTTGTTTTCCTAGACCTTATCCTGTATAACCCATTCTTTTCATAATTTTCAACCCTGCATTCTCCTCAAAACAAACAACATCTTTTGCAGGTTCTAACACTTTATTACAGCTAGCCATATTTGCAAATTCATCAACATGTTCATCTTGACACTTTTTATTACCAGCATTTTCAAGAGAAACAGATTTTTCAAATGAAATAGACAAATCTGTTGTGTCACATGAGACATCACAAACTGAAAGTTTTGTTTTCTCACAATCATTACATGCTAAGATTAATTTATCATTTTCTTCTTTCAATTCTGTGATTTCCTTCAACTGTAAACAATTTTTCTCTTCTACTCTTTTCAAGAGTTTTCCCAAATCTTCATTCTTTCCCTTTATTTCATCAAACAACTTCATTTTCTGTTCAACCTCCTCATTTATTTTCTTAATTTCTTCAAAGGATTTCAACCTTTCTTCTAAGTCTTCATTTCTAGCTTTAACCTTTCTCAATTCTTTCTCAAGATCATCATTTTCATTTAACAGTGAACACTTCTCTTTTAACAACTCTTTTATTCTTTCAATAAAACACCCATTGTCCTTTTTAACAATACCCAGCTCATCTTTAAGCACTATTAATTCATCTTCTAAAACATCTTTTGCAGATCTCAAATTTTCATTTACTTTCTTAACCCTTTTTCCTACTTTCCCCATTTGTAAAGGAAGTTTCAACTTACCTTTCTCAAAACTTGTTTCAGGAATATAGCAGCTTTGTTGAGCTTTAATCTTCTTCAGCCTCTGTTTTTCACTTGTCCATCAACTAGGTCTGCAATACTTCACTTGTTTTGGAAACTGGTGTTCTACACAGTCTTTTTCTTTAACTCAGCTTCTTCTTTTTTGACAAGTCTCATCAACTATCTTCACAAATTTTTGAAACACCTCCTTGTAACAGCTTCTTCTTTCTTGTAAACTTCTTCTCAGCTTCTCTAGCTCTTTCACAATAATTCTTCTTCAAGCATTTTTCATTCGTCTGATGTTCTCAAAGGTCTATAGCCTTCTACTCAACAACTAGTCATAAACATTTGATATTTCCAAACCCCAGACTAGCTTCTGAGACTTTGCAGTCATAACAACTATTTTTGACTGAAACACTAGATGGATTCCTAGACACTCTATGAATTTTCCTCAAATGAATAACACATGAACCTCTACTCCCAGTGAGCCTGACCAATCATGGCTTTTCAATCAACTCATAAGATAACCACAGTCTTTTGTTCATCTTCAAATGTTTCTCTCAGGCTACTTGACCCAACTCTTATTTTAGTGGGAGACTAGAACAAATTATTTAGATTTTGCCATGACATCATGACTGACTTTCAAGAGCAAGCACAACAATCTATTCATGGACCAATTAACTGATACAGTGTGTTCTTCACTAGACTCAATAGCTTCATACAACTACAATGGCTGCTTACTTCCTTATCTAAACCAGCTCCTATATTTCCTTGAGTTAAGAGGCTCTACAAACTCATCTATTTGACCAACTACCATACTCATCTACTAGACTGATAGAAACAAACCTAATGGCTCTCTCAATCTAGACAATGACTACATCACACAGATTCACCATTAGCTCTGATACCACTTTGTAGGAGTAAAGACTAAGAACACATACAAAAAAAAACTTAGACGAAATTTTCACACACAGAACACATTATAGATTTTATTATATTCAAAATTCCTTTTTCCTTATAGAGTAGCTGCTGCTGCAAATTTTCTTCAACTTTTTAATTCAACCTTTCATTTTTTTTATCTTCAACTTAAGTACTGTAGAGTACATTCATTCACCTTCTACAACTCATCTATAACTTCACATCAACCCTTAAAATATACACGAAAGCTAAAGGATATATCAATTAATGACATTTAATAAAATGCCTTAAAGTCATAGTCCTTTCATAATAAAAACAAGTCCTATCGAAATAACTTTCCGCTAGCACAGACCCCACTATCAACCGTCGACAAAAAAAGTTGAAATACCGCATTACCGCGTTGAAGGCAAGAATGGCCTGCAGTACCACGGTGGGTTACCGCCCAACCACAAGAGGCTCGACAGAGACCGTGGTGGCCATGGTAACCGCGCTACTACAGAGAGGGAGAAGAGGCCCGCGATATAGCGATAGTCACCACGCTACCGCGAGGGACCAAGGAGGAGGCCGCGGTATCGTGGTAACACCGCACTACCATGAGCAAAGAAAGTAGAGGGTGTGGTATGGCAGAAAGGGACAGGAATAGCCATGGGAGTTGGGAGAAATCCCAACAGACTGTAAAATGAGAGCAAGTAGAAGTTTTTAATCCATATAAAATGAAATATAGTCATATAAAATGAAGTTTATAGTCATATAGTCATAATGCAATTTTAAGCATTATTTGGAAATGGAAATCAAAGACAAGTATTTGTATCAGAATTTTTTGTATCTTGTTGTAGCATATAATGTTCATTCACTCAGGGAAATAGATTTTTTAATGTAATTGTTACTGGTTGAGCTTGAAATGACTTTTGACAGCGAAGTCCCATAGTGCAAGTACAATTGTTATTTTTCCCTTGACGTGGTCTTCATGGTTTATATTTTGAGAGGCATGTAAGAGTTGTTGCATGACATAGTCTTCAACTACTAGCATATTGGGAGGAATGCTTCAAATGGATTTGAAAGTCCGTTTGCTAGTCTCAATGTCCCTGAAGCCTAAAACATGTAAACATAAATATTTGTCAGCGTAGGTTTATTCAATTTATAAATAAATGTTGATTGGCCTGTGTGGAACATGTTCTTTTGATATGTATCATTTGTAGTTGTCAATGGTGCTTGTATTGAATCAAAGAAATAGTTTTGAATATTCAATTTAACTATGTGTATTGTAGACTTAACATTATTTTAAATGAATTTATCTATGCTAGAGACTCATGAGCAGCTTGCATATTCATACTTATTAATGTCTAGTGTTTCTATATTCTGATGTCTTGTTTTCATTCTGAATTTAGAATCTTTAGTACTATGTACATATGTATAGTGCATCGGAGTTGATATTTTACATAAACATGAAAATGTTTGATTGCAAAAAGAAAAGGGCAATGATCAGAGAGTCTGGCTTGCAATTTTTTGTTCAATACTTGAGAATATTTGCGCCAATGTAGATATTTTTTGCCAACTGAAATTGTAAATAGTAGGCCCTGATATAGAGGCATTTGAGATAGATGAGCATAGTCAATAAAATGTTAAATGAAATTCACAAACATAAAGCAATCAATGCTTAGTCAATGTCATTAATGCCAGAGCAATACATTTTTTTTTGCAAAAGAAATACTTTGTTTTTTATGTTTGGATTGCAAAGTTAGTTCATTGAATGCTTTTATAGCCCAGAAGAGGTTGGTCAAAATATCTAGCTTTGTACGTAAGTCAAAGCACTACTTGCGGTTGAAGCACATAAACAATGACAAAATTTGCAAAAAAATAGATGTGTGCCATTAATTTTTGAAACATCTAACCTTTAATAAAAAATAGATAAATTTTTCCAATAAGCTAATGGGAACTTAAGCAATAAATAGTTAATTAATGCATTGAATGCCTTCATAGTCAAAAAGACCTTGCTCAAAGCATATATAATTAGTTGTACTAATATATCTTATTAGCTTTTGGAATAGCAAGAAATACTTCTAGTTATCAAGTATGATAAAGACAGAGGTAAGCTATTGATTAGTAGTGCATTGTGAGAGAATAAAAAAATAGAAAAGCAATCACAGGCATCTAGTATTGTCACCAGTGTCAAAAAAAGCATTGGCACATACATGAATTTGGTAGATATGTTTGTTGCTAAAGGAGCAGAGTGGAATGATGATATTTGTCTTGTGTGAGTAAGGAAATGCTTATCTGTCACTTGGTTGCACTAGGTAGCTTCAAGAAATGGTAAAGGTGTTGCACATAAATGTATGGCAATATAGACTAGAGAGAAAGTTTTCCTTTGGTTAATGGATAGTAATATGGTGTGAAATTTTTTTGGGCAAGAGTGATGGAGAGAAGAGTTTCATTGTTCAAAATCCAAAAGGCATTTACAAAAGAACAATTAAATTTTGGAGAATGCTAATGAGATGAATAAAGGTATTATATGAAAAAGTAAATGCTATGCACAAGGTCCTATTAACTATACAAATGCATGGATTTAAGTTTTTTATTTTCATTTAAGTAAGTTAACACAATAAGTGAACATTATATATTATGGAAAATAATGGACAAAAATGATACAAAAATCTGACCTTCCAGTTCCTTGTTCAACAAGTAACTATCATTGCATCCATATAGATCTTGTGTACCCATTTCTCCCCCTAACCCTTGTAAAATAAACTAGTGTTTTTATGTTACAAGTACCATAAACAAATAGACAAAATGTTTTCTGCTAGTCCACTATTGTTAGCATTGCTAACATAGAGAGCTAAAAACACATAAGCTTCTCAACAAACAATGTAGAAGTGTAGTGGTTGTCAATGGCTTTGCTATGTGTTTATGATACTTGTTAACTACAAGTATTGGTTGTTGTTGCAAGGGCTAACGAGGCAAGTGGGTACATTAACTTACATGTCCTTTCAAAAAGTTCTTGTAGACCGTGAGGGCAGTGAATATGTTGATTATGTGTTTATGATGGTTGGTTGTTGTTACAAGGGCTAACATAAAATTCTTGGAAATATTTATCATATTAGTCTATTTTTTTGCATTGATATTGGTGTTTATGTTTAAGATAATTTGAAGGCTAGAAATACATTATGAATTTTGGCAAACATTTAACCAATGAAAGTTAAATTAATTGAAAATGGTAAAAGCTAAATTTTATTTTCAAATAGTATATTTTTTTGTAACTTAAAATCTGTTAAATATTAATTAATGAATAGTAGGCCATAAAAAAAAATTTATGCAAAAATTAATTGACTATAAGCATAAACCAAATCTAGCAGTGAGTTATGATTGCACGAGTTAACTATGTAGACACTGCATCTATACACAACAACCCTCAAACATATTTTCGATGCAAGGTCCAAAAGAGATTATTTAGTTTGTCGTGTTTCCCGTGTAATGCTTGTACTTATTAAGTATGGGAAAGTTAAAAACACCCTGAGGAGTCACACAAAGAAGAGTATAGTGAGACAAGTGGTTTGGAGCATTTCCAATACCTAGTAATGTGTAAATTATGAGCAACTATAAATGGAAATTATTTTCTATGCCTCAGTGCAGTGGAAAGGTTGGAGGCATCAGATATGTGCATAGGTACCAAAAATGGAAAGGGTGTTAGATGTATACGTGCAAGAATATAATCCGAGTTAAATTTTGTCGTTTGATGAATGCGTAAGATTATGGTCTACAAGCAAAAAAAAACACAGTAGGTGCTTAAGATATCATGAATTAGCAATGTGTTCATTGAATGTGTAGTGAGAGAGATATAAAGTTTTACAAACACAAAGCCAAGCCATTCAACAACAGTGTCGATTTTTAGAATAGCGAATATGCAAAAGTGTGACCAAGAGCTAAGAAATCCATGGTCTTTTTACCAAATGAGATTAAGCACAAACAAAAGCCAACAACGGTCTAAGATTTCATGAATTAAGTATGCATGTGCCAACATGTGATAAAGCAACTCAAACATAACTAAATCAAGTATCAACCTAATCTTTCATGTGTCAAATATATTATTTATCTCCCCATGTATTACATACAATTGTTTTGCCATGATTTTTTGTAGAAGCAAATAAGAGAAATAAAAACATATTATAAGATTTTTAAAATAAATTTCATTGGCCAATTAAGTATGACAAATTGAAATAAAATATATGCAATAGCAACTTGGACATAAGAAAGTAAACTATTGTGTATCACATAAAAGGAAAAGATGTCAACTCAAAAATAAAAATAGCATAAAGTTTAGAGTCAGAGAACATGAGATATATTTATGTAGACAAAAGAGCTAGTGAGAAAAGCATGAGAAAAAATAATTATGCGAAATTGTGGTAGCTTTGCTAAAAAAATAAGACATTGTGAAGGGAAATAGAACCACACAATTGATTTTTCCAAACATCCAATCATTAAATCCAAATTTTCCAGGTTTTGCTACTAGGTTAGTGCCTATGAAAGTAATCAAGCCACTATTAATGCACTGTAGTCTGTACCAAATCAAAAAAATTGTACAAACTTCTCATATTATTTACAATTATATATAAAAATTATCTTTCATACTAACTATAATAATGATAATGCAGGTCGCAAAGAAGCAAAAACAAGTAAAAGATCATCTTCCCTTGGATGAACCTGCATTCCTACTTTTCTTTATGTTTCTCTTATTGGCTCTTCTGCCTATATTACTACTATAGACAATACATTACTTTCTTATGTTATCATTTAAATAGATCAAACTCTAATGTTACATGTTCACATTAGGCAATACACCATATGCTACACAATACTTTACCTTCTTATATTGTTGTTTAAATAGATTAAACACTACCATTACATGTTTATAATATGGAACATGCTCATAATTGAATTTGCTAGATTTTATTTTCAAAAATTTACCCAAGCCTTTTTACCTGATATTAAATATGCTATTATGTTTGTTACCTACTACCTATTTTAAATTTTCCAAAATACATAGACCTCTATCCTCCTAATTTACATAAAAAAAAATGAGTAGTACAATTGTTGGCACATAATGCATTGCTTGTAGACTTATTAAGAAGCATGCACACATGGTGAGAATGGCAAGAATGTTACGTGTGAACATGTCAGAATATAGACTTGGAATAAATTTGTCTGTTCATTGATGCACTAGAATACTAGTATGTGGTTCTGATATAGAGCAATATTGTTTTAGATCCACTCCATAGTACAGACATACAATGGATTAATAGTGGCTTGATTGCTTTCATAGGCAATAGCCTACTAGCAAAGTCTACAAAATTTTGATTTAATGACCATATGTTTGCAAAATTTCATTGCGTACTTTTGTTTTGCTTCAAAATGTCTCATTTTGCTAGAAAACCTGCCACAATTTGGGACAATTATTTTTGTCTTTTCTTTGTTACCACCTCTTTTGTCTATGTAAGAGTATATGTAATTGTTTATAAATGAATATAATTTTTTAGTAAGTTTAATTGAAATTATTATTTGTAAAAGAACCAGTTACTTATGTAAGGTAAAATAGAATGAATTGCTTGACAATTCAGATATAATTACCTTTGTAGTAATTGTACATTAGTTTAGTAAGGTAATAGTAATTAGTATTTGTAGTTACTAAGGATTGTGTTTCATAAAGTAATTTACTGCATGGGTAAACAATAAATGCATTTTTAAATTAGAAAATTATTAAAGCAGTGGATCGAAACTATTTTTTTAAATTAAATAAAATGAAGTTATTTTTGAAGAAATAGTAAGTATGGATAAATAATTTACATGTTTATTAATATCAATTTTCTAAATTTTAATATAAATTAAATCATTTTTAATACTAATTTGTATAACTAGGAATTGACCATTGCATTTTGCAAAATAATTTATATACCATGGTCAAATATTAGATGCGTTTTGAGAATAAAAAATTGATTTAGTAGTGGTAGAAGGTTTATTATTGATACTAAATAAATTAAACCAATTTTTCGAGTCTATATTAAAAGTAGTAGTAAATAATTTAAAAAATAAGTTTTTGTTACTTATATTAAATAAAATTAACTAATTGTTTCACAATATAGTAAATAGTACTAAATATGTGCTTGCTAGTTTGGCCTAAATTACTTATATTATATAAAATTAATGATTTGTTTGGCAATATAGTAAGTAGTACTAAATATGTGGTTGTTAGTTTGCAATAGTATTTTAAATAAAAATACTAATTTTCTTTTGAATATAAACTAAATTATTACTAAGTATTTAGGAAGAAATGTTATATGTTCATAATTTTTGTAAATGTGTAGAAATTTTTGTTTACATAAATAAATGATTTAAATTATTTTTTATAATTACAAATTCAAATAGTGTTGAAAAATAATTTGTGAATAAGATAAATTATTTTGTAGTAATCAGAAAGTATGTTCTGATTTGAGCAACAATAATGAGTTAAATTTACTGTTCAAAAGTGTTGAAAAGTTAATTTCGTTTGCAAATAGTATATTTTTTGTAACTTAAAATTTGGTAAATATTAATCAATGACAAATAGACCATAAAAAAATAATTTACTTAATAATTAAATAGGTATATATATATCTTTTATTTTTATATTCAATTTACTTAATAATTAAATTTTAAGTATTTAATTGATATAAAGACTTAGCCTTAGAACATTTAAGCTTTTTCTATATTTAAAATAATATAAAGTGAATAAATTGTAGATTAATTTTTATATCTTTAATAAAAAATATGTAATTTATTTTAATAGTCATCATTTTTCATATGCAAGAGGAATAAGGTTCCTCACCAAGGGCATCTCTTGATGTATTGTTCATAGATTTTTCTAAAGATAACAACATAAGTTTTTTTAAGGATGGATATATTTTTACATAAATTATTCTGAAGTAATCCTTATATGAAATAAAACTACAACTTAATAATTTTATTATTAAGTCTTTCATAAGCCACATTCTATACATGACCACCTCTACATTGTAAACTACTATACCCATATTTTGAAAGATCTTTCTAAAATACATTTACAAATATCCTTTCTAAAAAAACCTATTCAAAGTATGTATAATTAAATATAGAAGTTTTTACATATAATATCTTAAATACATTTATCTAAAAGTGTAGATACCAATTTATAGTTATTTTTATTTACTTAAGAACTATAATGTAGTTTTTTATTTACATAAGAATTATTTTATTATATTAATTAATATTTATTAAATAAATATTTAATAATTTATCTTTTAAATATATATTGTTATATTTAGTTTTATGTACATGTACCATTCTCCCCCTTAATCGTTCTCATATTAATAGGACCTACACTTCCAATATAAATAATTAAAATATATTTAAAAAATAGTAAATATCAAGATTAAAACATGTATTTGTTATAAATTGATCTTTGGATTTATTTTTGATATTATAAATTATATTTTTAATATAAAAATTACTTAATCCTCCCGATTCTTCTATAATATTACTTATACTAGATAACAGTAAAATAATATATAATAAGAATTAATTTAGAATACATTTTTATAATTAAAACACACAATGTGAATTCTAATAATAAATTTATAACTAGCAATCACAACTTGGTGTGCAATGGGTACGCCAATTAATTAGAGCAGAAAATCTTTTAAATTATTTTTGCATACATTTATGTATTGATCAAATTGGTTGGTCATTTAAGAAATGATTTTGTTGATATATTTTTATTACTATTTTTATAATATTATATTATTACTATTAATTTAGTTTTTATTATATATATATATTATACATTTACTATTATATTATTATTATTTTACTAATATATCAAGTTTGCATTATGTTACATTATTATTATATTAATAAATGATTGGATTAGGTACTAGCATACCTATATTTAAAAAATATCCCAAGAAATTAGTAATGATAGATAGAATGTTAGTTTCCAATATCCAGAGAAATTAATAATGATAGATTAAAATATGAAGGTTATATAAAAGAGGGCAGTATTAACGCTTATTAAAGATAGTAATGATAGGAGTCATAAAAATAAATAACTTGTATGTTGGAAGAGATATTTGTTTTGATATTAAAGAATACAATTTATAATACTGATAGCTGAATTCTTGCTAGTAATCATATAATTAATAATTGTATTATCAGAAAGATATAAATGATTATAAAAATATAAATATATAAATAGTAATAATAATATATGAACAACATATACTATACCAGCAATGATATTCTTAAAGGAGATATTAGTTTCTACAACTCACCCAGTCTTAAGTTTGATAATTAATAAAATGATAGATTTAACATGAGGAAATAACATTTGGAGTTAATGATAATAATAGTAAGTTCTTAATGGATGTAGAAAAAAAACATAAATATGATATTAATAAAAATATTCATATTAACATTGTTAATAAAATAGTAAAATAATAATAGTAATGAGTAATAATAGTATGGAGATAAAATTAATACTAACACAATAAGACCTTAAAATAATGGGTCACCTCAACATCAACAAATGTTAATACAAATATTAAAAGAAATCTTTAATTACCAATAATGACACTATCAACCTTTCTTAAATTTCTTTCAATAGTAAATGAATAATAATTATTTTAATGTCTTCCTAAGTTAACGTTAATTCATTCTATGTTGTGACAAAACCAATTATTAACATTGGGAAAAATTTCTACTGCATTTGATGCTCGTTATTTGGAATAATTATGATCTTCATTATTGACTTTTAATTAAATGCTAATGTTGTCAATGATAATTTAAATTACTATCTATGTTTCATGAGAGGTTAAACTCAAGAATTACTTGTGAAATTTATACCATTAAGAAGAATGAATTTATTTTATATTTTTAAAATTGTGGTTAATTCATAAAAAAGGAAAAACAAAAAAAACATAAAAGAAGAAGGTCAAGATTTTGGACAATGGAAAATAATTGATTTCTTGGATGTATAAACAATAATAATAATATTTAAAATTATTGAAGATTTACTAAGAAAAGTATATATATTTTAGGGTCTCAAGTATTAATAACAATGGGCGGGAGCGGTCACGAGCATGGTCACGGGCGGGAGAATTCAAATTCAGAATTTCAAATCAATGGCAGCGGATTTGGGAGTGAAGCAAGGTCGAATCAGGAGCTAGATTCGAGTCAGAAGCAAGGTAAGGATGACCAGGATGATGTGGATTCCAGTGTCAAAATACAGGTGGACCCTAGGGGAAATGATATTTCGGCTGTTGTCTTTGTTTCATCTCCCACCGAAAAAATCGAGAAGGTTAGTGGGGGTGTGGGGACCATTGGCAGTTTTGGAGGCAACTACAAAACCTGGACCTCGCTTTTCGGGGTAAAACCTAATGGAAAGTTGTCCTTCCCTCCGGTGCAAAATATCTCATCCCCTACTAGAGGTAAGTTTGCAATTTTGATTCCTACTTTGATTATAGATCATAACATAGCCTTAATGGAATGAACTCTGGTGGGAAAGTTTATGGGTCCTAGACCAAATATTGAAGTGGTCAGGGAATTTGTGAAAAAAAAATGGAGAACTAGTGGTAAAATCTCTATTGCTACTCTTCCTAAGGGTTTTTTCGCCTTTGAATTTACTTGCAAAGAGGATATTATGGCTATGAGAGGTGGAGGTCCTTGGGTGATAGGAAAATCGTCCCTGGCTCTTAAGAAATGGTCTTCCATTTGGATCTATCGGACTCTATTTTTGAGAATGTTCCAGTTTGGGTTAGACTTCCAGGCCTGCCCCTGGAATATTGGAGTGAAGATGTTTTTTTGGGTATTGCTAGTTCCTTTGGTGAGCTCCTCTCGATTGACACAATGACAACTGCTAGAAAGAGACTAGTTTTTGCAAGGATCTGCGTGGGGGTCCCTCAGGAAGCTGATCTACCTTCATCGATAGAGATAAAGTCTAAGTTGGGCTCCTAGGAACAGAGTATAGAATTTGAATCTATCCCGTTTGCTTGCTTCAAGTGTAGGAAATCTGGACATTGGGCAAAAAAATTCCCTCTTAATGTTGCCCTAGAGAAAGGTAAGCCAGTCGAACAAGGGAAAAAAGAATGGAAAAAAAAGAAGAATGATTCTAGAGAAGGAAGTACGGAGAATAAAGAGCAGGAGTTGGTTGCTGAAGCTGATAATCTGAAAGTTACCTCAGAGATTGAAGTGGGTTTGGTGGACAAAGGTGAGATCCCTTTGGAGCCTCTTAATCCAGATCCCATGGATAGAGGTTTTGTTGAGGGCACCCTAGTTGAGCAAGGAGATCGGATCTTGTCTCCTTCCTTCTCCCAAATGACAGTCCCTTCAAATAGAATTGAAGAGTTTCTGGGTTTGGAGGATATTCACACTGCAGGCTTATCCTTGGTCTTGAACATTCCCCCTCTCCACTTGTTTACTGGATCACCCTCCCCTATGGGTGTGGAACATCCTTTGGAGACCAGCTCAGTAGTTGGGGTTTTAGAATCCCTTGATAGTCAGGATCATTCGGTAAACCTATCCAACAATGCTTTATGTTGTCAGGAGAATGGAAACATGGATACTCTACCTTGGGAACAAAGATTACCAAATGATAAGGATTGGGAATCTAACAAAGAAATGAATAGTCAAGAAGAGACAAATAAAGAAGAGAATATATTGAAAAAGAAGACTGGAAAAAACAAGCAAGGGAAGACCCCAAGTGGCATTTCTACCAGATCAAGAGGCAAGGTTGATTATGGTGCAGCAAAAAACTCAAGAGGTAAAAATTCTTTGAAAAAAAAGAGAGAGCTGAACAGCTTTCAGGAAATAGCGGATGGGTCTCAGAAAACCATCCCGGAGTGTCTTAACTCCCCTGGTATTTAATGAAGATTATGTCCTGGAATATTAGGGGTGTCAATAGCCCCCATAAGTAGGATGTTCTTTGCAACTTTGTTAGAGATCACAAACTGGACATTCTTTTGATTCAGGAAACAAAAATGCCAAAGGAGAAAATTGAAAAATTGAAACTCTTTCAATACTACTACAACCAGGGTAATAATTCTAATGGTGCCTCGGGTAGCATTGTTACTTACTGGAACTACCACAACATCAAAGGTGATCCTATTTTGGAAGGTACGAATCACATAGTTACTAGATTCACTCATTTAAGAGATAACTTCAATTGGATTCAAATGAACATTTATGCTCCTAATGGTAAAGGTTTGAGGAAGTCGTTCTGGTTGGAATTAGCATCCATTAGAAGTATTTTTGATAAAGAAGCTTGGATTTTTATGGGGGACTTCAGTACTCCATTAATGAATTGCGAGAAATTTGGGGGATCTTAGATCAACTTAGAAAGTAAAGAGGATCTTCAAAATTTTATGGATACTCAAGGGTTGATAGATCTGGACCTTCATGGAGCAGCCTTCACCTGGTCTAATTGCAAAAAGGGGATGGACCTTATTCAGGTTAGACTTGATAGATCTCTGATCTCTAATCATTGGTATTTTGACTACTTCTGCTCCCTGAAAGCTCTTACTAGAATAGGTTCAGATCATTTTCCTATTAGTCTTACTGCGGATCCTATAAAAATGAAGAGGAATAACCCTTTCAGATTTGAAAATATATGGGTCTCCCATCCTGCTCTTAAAGAGGAACTAAAGAAATGGTGGAATATTAGCATTCAAGGTACTGCTATGTTCAGAGTTGCCAAAAAACTAAGGGAAGTGAAGTGTAAGCTTAAAGAATGGAAAAGGGATTCTTTTGGGAATATCTTCAAGATCAAGTCCGAACTTCAAATGGATCTAGGAGCCATTCAATTCAAAATTCAGAATGAGGGTTACTTGAATGATACTAAGGAAAAAGAGAATGAGATCCTTAAGAAGCTGCATGACATTATTGGGAAGGAGGAGGAGTTTTGGAAACAAAGATCTAGAGCTCTTTGGTTGTCAACCAGAGATAGAAACACTAGGTTCTTTCACCTTTCGGCTTCTAAACACAGAGCCACTAACAAAATATCCCAAATTGAGATGAATGGAACTAGTTTTGTTGAGGAAGAAGACATAAGGAGGCAGGTAGGTTCCTTCTTTAAACTTCTCCTATCGGCTAGCTCTGAAATAAACCAAATTGAACAAGATCAGCTGGTGGAAGCTATACTAAGAATTATCACTCAGGAGAACAACTCTTTTTTGACTGCTATCCCCACCACCGAGGAAGTCAAGAGGGTTGTCTTTTCCTTTGATGGGAATAAAGCCCCAGGGCCCGATGGCTTTCCTTTGTTCTTCTTCCAACGGTTCTAGGATTTGGTTGAAGAGGATGTGGTTAATGCTGTTAAGGAATTTTTTGGAGCTAGATGTCTTTTAAAAGAACTTAATGCTACTTTCTTGGTCCTCATCTCCAAGAAACCTGAAGCTGACAACTTTGAGGCCTTTAGACCTATCAGTCTATGTAATTCTTTATATAAGATCATTTCTAAGGTTTTGACCTCTAGAATCTTAGTTTTTTTGCCTTCCTTGATTTCTCCTCAACAGAATGGTTTCATCCCTGGTAGACAAATTCTCGACTCTATTGTTCTCATGCATGAGAAAATTCACTCCCTTGTTGAGTCGAAGACTAAAGGTTTTCTCTTAAAGCTTGACATTTCAAAAGCCTATGACAGAGTTGATTGGGTTTTTTTATTTAAAATTTTGAAGGCCTTCAATTTGAATAATAGGGTGGTTCAATTGGTGGAACAACTTGTGTCCACAACTTCCATATTGGTTATGGTCAATGGCTCCCCGACTTCCTTTTTCCAGAGCACCAGAGGTCTCAGGCAGGGTGATCCTATCTCTCCTATTTTTTTCACTATTATGGCTGAAAGTTTAGGTAGGAACCTGAAAAAATTGATTGACAGTAAAGTTATATCCGGGCTCAAACTGTCCTCGGGAAACTTGGTGTGTTCACATCAACAATTTGTTGATGATACTATGCTTATGGGTGAAGCTTCTGTGTCTGAAGCTAAATCTATCAAACAACTGCTTGATAAGTATGGGAGAGCTTCAGGACAGCTGATCAACAATCAAAAAAGGTCGTTGTTCTTTTTCAACACTCCGGCACATCGTCAGACTAAAATTGCCAGAATTCTGGATTGTAAGGTGGATGCCCTTCCTGCCACCTACCTGGGTCTTCCCTTGAGTATGAAACCTCCTGATGCCTCTTGGTCCTCGTTGGTGGAAAGATTTAGTAAAAAGCTTGCAGGTTGGAAAGGTGCTCTACTTAGCCAAGCTGGTAAGCTTCAGCTCCTCAAAGCCGCCCTTCAGAATCCCCCTATCTACGCCCTGAGCCTTTTTAAGATCCTTGTCAAATATGTTGACACTATAGAAAAAATCCAAAAAATATTTCTTTGGTCGGGTGTTGAGGAAAATAAAAGAATCCCCTTAATTGATTGGAATCTGGTCTGTAGATCTAAAAATAATGGTGGACTTGGGCTAAGAAGAATCAGATCTATCAATAAAATCCTTTTGGCTAAGCAAATTTGGAGAATCTTCTCTTCCTCCAGGGAGTGGATTGATATTATGGCTGGTAAATATTTGGATAACAATTGTTCTTCTATTATTACCAAGGACCCCCACCTTCTTTCGAAAGGATCTATATGTTGGAAAAACTTAATTATTGAAAAAAAGATTATGGAGGAAGGCATTGGTTGGCAAGTTAGAAATGGTAATAGTACTAGATTTTGGGAAGATAGATGGCTTTTCAAGGAACCTCTGACAAATATCAATCCTTTCAGAGATTGGGCTAAGATCTATAAGACTAGGTTTGGTACTTTTGTGAAAGATTACTGTGAGAATGGTATATGGGTGGACTTATACAGAGTTAGTCAGGCTTTGGCCCCTATCCAGATTTCCCTTTTGGCTGTTAAACTTAGCTCGGAGTAGCTGGAGGAACGTGCTGTCTGGTTTGATGATCCCTCTGGTAATTTTTTGGTGTCTTCTGCATTTGCTAAGTTCACGTCCTCTCTGGATCATCCTCCCTTTTGGTCTAAAGCTTGGTGCAGTAATCTGATTCCTAAAATTAGCATCTTCTTCTGGATCTTGCTCCAAAATAAGCTGCTTATGATTGACAATCTGTGTAAACGGGGATTTCAAATCCCCAATAGATGTTGTCTTTGTAAGATGGATGCTGAATCAGGTAATCATTTATTCCTTCATTGCTCATTTGCTGCTTCTATTTGGGACAAGTTTAACAGATTATGGAATCTTTCCTGGGTCTTTCCTTTGCTCATTGAATAATTCTTCGTTCAATGGAAAGTGCCAACAAGGAACCCTTTACTTCGATCTTTTTGGGAGCTATCTTTCCCTCATATTGCATGGGGAATCTGGAAAGAATGCAACAATAGAATTTTTAGGGACAAAGAAACCCCTCTGGATCAAGTCTTTGATAATATTGTTAGATATCTAAAGGAAAATCTCAGTGCCGTGGCCCAGAAGGATAGGAAAATCCCGAATGCTGAGTTTTTGAACTATGATCTTGGTATTGCTAAGGATTGGAACATATTCCCCATTCTGTCTAGTTTTACTATGAAGGCTAAAAAGGACAGAGAGGGAGTTTGCTGGACTTTTTCGCCCGAGGGGTGGATCAAAGCTAACTTTGATGGTGCAGCTAAAGGTAATCCAAGGGTAGTGGGCTGTGGTGGAGTTATAAGGGATTCCTATGGAAATTTCATGGGTGCGATGGCCTCTCCCCTTGGCTCTCAAACTAATCATCTGGCGGAGGCGGCTGGCACCTATCATATTATAAATTTAGCCCAAAGTCTCAATATAAAAAATTTATGGCTGGAAGAAGACTCCAAAAACATAATTGACTACCTCCGTGGCAAGTCTCCTCCCTCGTGGACCATCAAATCTTGGATTGATGAAGCTAAAATGAAATTGGACAAGTTTGAAAAAGTTAAAATAACACACGCCTATAGAGAAGCCAATGTTGTTGCTGATTTTTTCACTAATGAGGGAGTCAAGCGTAAAGATTTGTGTACTTGGCTTAATAATAGCAATCTAAATGTTGAAGTCTGTGCCCTATTAAACTATGATAAATCACATGGCAAGGCGTCATGTTATCCCTTTAATGAGGACAGGTTGGATATCTCACATCACAATCATTAGATTGTACGAGATCGAGCCTGGTGGAGTAAGTAGTAAGTTTTCCCCGCATGCTTTGTGGGTGCTTAGATTTGGTGGGGCCAATTTTAGAAAGGATTGCTTTTGGATTTTCCTCTCTATGTCGGCGAAAATGGATGGGGATAGAAAGCGAACTGAGCTAGACAGCTACGAAATCCATATGAAAAATGCAAAGGCCTGGAGCAAGATGAAAAGCGGAGGTCTGTTACCTTTTCTGGAGAAGCTTCGTGGGTCTGACCTGGAGGCAATGAATCTCTTTGCCAAGAACTAGCATGATGGCATCTTGACTCTGTTCGGCAGGAATGTGGAGCTCAACGAGGATTTAATTGCCAAAGTTATGGGATTACCCACGGATGGTAAGAAATTTTTCAAGGACAGGGATTACTCTGATGAAGCTGTTATAAGATTCCCTAAAAATGAAATGGAAAAGCAAAACCTAGTTAAAATCGCGAACAACTATTTCGATGTTGACTCCATTAAATCTATATGGAGAAAGGTCCTTCATGCCATTATGGAATATATCACTATTGATGGATGCTTCACAAAAGTCTATGGGTACCACTTCACCCTCCTCAACCACTTCCGCCATAAGGTTAGGGTTTCTATCCCTTACTATCTCTTATGCTCTCTAAAGAAAAGTTTGGAGGACAACAAAAAGAATCCCAAAAGATTCCCTATCCTCCATACTAGTTTAATTAGGCTTATTATAGATTATCTGCGTGAGCATGCCCCTACAATCTCGAAAGCCAACCCTGATGTTGATAGTGAGGATACAGAGCCCAGTGGCTCGGATTACATGCCTAACCCTAGACCTGGACCAAATGACCCTAGTCTGCATGCTGGACCTTCCAGGAACCCGAGTAAAATCCGGGGTGCGCTTGAGCCCATCTGTCTTCATCCTAAGAACAGCCCTGCTGGTAAGTCAACTCGGGCTAAAAGCCTTGTCTCTTACTCTAAAGATTCCTCTGAGCCAGAGGAAGCCGCTACCAATACTTCTGAGCGCTGTGTGGGCCTTGCTCCTGACTTACAGAATGCCGACAACTCCCGTGTTAATAGTGGTAAAGAGCCATCCCTGGATTTTCTTTATATGGCTAAAACCAATTCCAAATCCCACTCTAAAATCCTAGACTGGACTTTCTCATAAATTAACGAGCTTAAAATTAAAAATTGGGCTTTGCAAAGAAAAATTGTGGAAATGGGAGTTAAGATTGTGGATTTGGGTAATAAAGATGCGGTGCACAGTAACAGTATTACTAGTAATGATGTTGAGGGCTTAAAGATTAACATCAGAACCATTACAAAACAGAATAACAAAATAGCAAGACACAATGCTATAATAATCAATGCAATGACCGAAAAACTTGACAAAGCCCAGCAGGGTTCCTTGGTGGTTGATCTTGAAGACACCGAAGATAAAAGCCAGGATACGGATGGAGGTATTTCTAGAAGAACCCATGCTAATTTGAAGCGAAAGGCCCCCTTAACCCCGAAAATGGTGCAAACTTTCAAAAAGGGGGTTATTGATAGGCAGGCTTTGGAGGCAGAGACTGAGACTGTCCTTCGGTCTCTGAAGTAATCCTATATTCTTCTGTTGTCTTTTTCTTTCTAACCCTCCTGGTCTTTTTTGTCTATTTGCTGTTGTTTTTTGTTGGGCAGTTGTATTTTTTTGGTGGACCAATGGTGGTCTTTTTTCTATCTTGTAAACTTCGTGGTTTTGGGTCCCTGTAAAACCCGTTTTACCCTTTTATCAAAAACAATATTGTATTAAGAAATAATTTTCTATAAACTATAAGTTTACTATAGGAGTGTTGATGGCAATAATAACATTATGGGTAATCTTGATTTAATTTTAGATAACATAAAATCAAATACTTAGCTAGTATCACCTTACACCTTAGCGATTGTCACATTGATACCTATATGGCACTTACTCGATATTAATGCAACTAACGTTTAGGCGAAGTAATGTTCAATCACTATGGTTGAACAATAATATATTTATTAAGTTAAAAATGATGATTAGTGTAATACCCCTCTGTTTTGCCTTCTAGTTGGACAATAGGTCTTTGTATTGTTATGTTGCTTAGATGTACTTCTAAATATTCTAATAACTTTTTATGTTGTAATTTTCTATTAGTACCTTGACTATGGTACTCAATTGTATTTGATTGCTATCTATAAAGCAACATTAATGTTATATTCTGATGTGATGGTATGTTAATATGATGTTATCTATATTCCATGTTTTGGATTAGCATTTATGGATATTCGAATTAAAGATGTTTATGCCTTGGATTATACTAGCATGTTAGATTATCAGTTATTTGCAGTGTATTGGTGAAGGGGACGGTGTCGTATCACTCGCTCACGAGTGCCCTACGATCCCATGATTTCCTCTTCACGGTGTGCATTTTATGCTATTCATATTATATGTTGTGGTTACTTGATTTGCAAGTTGACAGGTACAAGACATCGACTCCACCTGACTTCACAGGTGAGAGTGTGTTTAATACCCAACAGTATTCGATTGGGAGATAGTAGCTAGGTTTCCGTGTCAAGTCATCACCCTAGTCTTGTATGTCATTGGTTGGTTGTCAGGTTGTCTGGCTTTGTTTATCGTTCCCTCTCTTCGTTATTTAATTGCAAGTTGGGGAAAGGGTAATTAAATGGTTTAATGTATTTAAGTTGTGGATTAATTCGTTCTGAGATTATGTTGAAATATAATATATTTATTGTTAGTTTAATTTAATTAATAAATAATTTAATCATTGATTAAATCTATTTATTAATTAATTAAATTTAATTGGTTGAAAGAAGTTAATTCATCTATGTTTAAGTTATTTATGTTGAATTTGGAAATAAAGAAAATGCATGAAATTCAAATTGTGAAAATTGGAATTCAAATTGAAAATGAAATTAAAAGTCAAATTGAAGTTTGAATTCAAAAATCAAAGAAATTAGATATTTATCTTATTTTCTATTTTGAAGAAGTTATGAGGGGGTTGTTGGATTTTTGTAGGGTTTTTCATCTTTAAGGTTGAATTTGGTTTTCAATTTTGAAGGGGAGTTGGAAAAATTGGTTGAACTAGATTGGAGAAGCAAAGCAAGGAGTTGAGCATCAACTGGACCTTCACAAGTTCTTGGTCCTTCAGGTTCTTTGTTCATTGAATTCAGTTGTATTATTATATGTAATTGTTGTTTGGAACTATTTAGTTTATGTTTGATCTACAATTTAAACCCATGTTGAATCTTGCTTTAAATTAGGAGGAAAAAACCTTTGGATGAAAATGAAATCCTTTTCAAAGTATTGTGTTATTGACAGAAAATTATTATTTCTTGAATAAATGCCCATGTTATTTTTAAAAAAATCTTCATTTGAGATTATTTTTACTATATGTTTTTATACAAAATATATATATATATATATAGGCATGGATATATATTCATATATACTTTGCCTATGGGTAATCAGATCCTATCAATTTGTTTAAAATATATATATATATATATATATATAACCATGGTTTTAATATTTTTTCATATTTTGGATTTATGAAAATCCGCAGGCCTTGGGCATTTTTTTTTTAAATATTAAAAAAAATTAAAAAAATAGTTTTTGGGGGGGGCTGGGGGCTCAACCCCCACCGCACCCCATGGGAGGTGTGTGGGGGGAGCCGTGCCCAGCGCAATCCCCGCAACAGCTACCCACAATCGACGCGGTGGCTGTTACATAGCTGCCGCCACCACCGCCGGTGGTTAGCTGTGCATGCAGCTGTCGCTGCCTCCGGCGGTACCCTCTGCCTTCGTCGCCCCCTCAAACCTCTACCTCCGCCACCTGTTAAGCACACCGTGCCTCTCTCTTCCCTCTGCCCACTGTGAACTGAATGCACGCCACCGCCCTCCGAAACCATAGCCTGTGGTAAATACGCGGCCAAGGAAACTGCGACCGGGAAAACCATTACCGCTAACCCTAACAGCTGCCTCGGAACTCACGCAACCGCCCTATCCCTTGCATGGTGCACGACCCAAGGCTGGTAGGTTGGTTTTTTCTATAAAAAAATAAATAAAAATAAAATACAGTAATAGTATAAGTTAGTGAAAATAAAATATCTTTGGTATAAATAAAATATATAAATAATATTTAATATACATATATATTTTAATATTATGTTTTATATTTTAATTGTGAGATTTAATTAATGGTAATTATATTAATATTTTGGGAAATGAGGATATCATTTTATTATTTTATGGTTGCAAAGGGATTATTGTCTTGTTTTAGAAAGTGAATTTTATTGAATAGGCAATAAATATTTTATTTAAAAATGGAATTTTGCTCTTCTACATTATTAAAATACGGGTTAATGTTTTATATCTTGGAATGCTAAGTGGAAATTAAATGTTTTCTTTAATGGCATATTTAATTCCATTCATTAATGCTTTGATTCTGAATGCTAGCGTGGGGATGAGTTTAGTGAACCCAAAGTAGAATTTAATTCTTGCTTGTCTTGATTGTGTACTGTTCTTGTCATCGTCTTGGGAAGGGAGTTAAATGTGTTGTAGATTTGTAAGTCTTCCAAGTGGTTTGTCATTTGTGAGGGTTGGATTTCGTAATGTGTGCCTCCTTGTGAGGAGTAGTTTTGTTAATATTTGTACCTCCTTGGTTTAGGAGCTGATTTTGGGATCCGTTTCTCCTTGTCAAGAGCGGTCAGGAGCCGTTTTGTTATTGTTGTTTTTTCCAATGTTTGGAGAAGGGTTCATCTTTGTCGACTCCTAAGAAAGGAGTGGACATGTTATCTTGTTTGTTGCACCTTGGTTCCATTGATGATTGGTTGGTGTCTGTGTGTTGTCATCGTAGAAGAGTGGCTTGCAACGGGGGCCAACACACGAAGTGGTGCCAGGATAGCTCGTTGTAAGTTATTTAAACAAGTGATAACTAAAACAATACTTAGAAGCTTAGGACTAACTTCTCATTATTCAAAATAATTTTACCTCACTCATGGACTCAAGTGCTCGTTTAGACTTGGGATGAAGTGGGAAGGCTTGTAATGGCAAGGTCATCTATCTTGTCTATACGAAAGGTATTTGGCTCTACATAAGTGAGTATGGGGGCCGAGATTTGGTAAAGGCCACCAGGATAACCCTTTTCTTGTGGAGGGTCGTAGCCTAGGAAGATTCCCAAGGATAACCCATGATGAGTTGTGCGATGACACTCTATCTAGGACAACAGTTGGTTCAGGTTTATTGTGGGTATGGTTTCCGTAACATACCTGATGTGACCATAGTCGGTGTTCAATTATTATGTGTATGGTTATCTTGGCATTCTTGTTCTGCTTTATTTCTGGAAGTAATGTAACCATTTTGAGTTGTACTTATGTTGTATGTATGTGGTACTTGGGTTGTTCTGGTGATGTACTTGCATGGTATTTGAGTTGAGCTTGTGAGGTTCATATGATTGGTTGTTTCAGTTTGGTTCAGTTTATGTTAGCCTGTGTCTAGAGGTAGATTGTCTTGACAAGGATTCCTGGTTACTATCTCTTAGCATGAGGGGTGGGCCTTTGGGTTCCACTTGGTTGGGTGGCATGCACCTAAATCCATTTGGTTCTTTCTTCATGTTCATGTGGATGAGACTTCCAGTTGGAGAGCTTGTAGGTTTCAACATCAGTTCTTGCTTTAATCTTTTATGTTGAGTTTGTACTATTTTACCCCTCAGTTGTTATTGAGGTGGAAGTTGTAATTGTAATCTCATTGTGTTATTGATCTTACCTCATTTGGGGAATGAGAGATGTAATTGTAATATTTAATTATGAATTAATGCAATGGAAAGTTTTCTTTATGCTTTGATGTAATTCATCTTCTTTGGATGTATGTGCTTTAACTATTGGTTAATTAATTGACATGGTTTAAATCATGTTTTTTGTTGAGGTTGTATTTAACCTCTATCTTGTAACCTTAGAGGTTGTTGGCATTAGTTAGCGAACTTGCTTATTAATTATACTTTAAAAAAAAAAATTATTCCATTTAAGTAGTTAAATGCAACTTCCTCTAGGGTTGTGTGGCGGGGCATTACACATGGTATCAGAGCCTAGGTTTAAACACTGGGAACTCTGAGATTATGATGGAGCCATTAAGCTCTTAGTTGTGTGGGTTTGAGTTGTGTACCTCACTTAATACCTTGGTGTGTAGACGAGATTTTGATTTGGTACATTATATGTGAGGGAGTTATATCCCTATGTGTTTGTAGGCTTCCAGGAGTAAGCCTAACCCTAGGGGGGGAGGATGTAATACCCCTCTATTTTTCCTTCTAGTTGGACAGTAGGTCTTTGTGTTGTTATGTTGCTTAGATGTACTTCTGTATATTCTGATACCTTTTTATGTTGTAATTTTCTGTTAGTACTTTGACTATGGTACTCGGTTGTATTTGATCGCTATCTATAAAGTGACGTTAATGTTATATTCTGATGTGATGGTATGTTAATATGATGTTATCTTTATTCCATGTTTTGGATTAGCATTTATGGATATTTGAATTAAAGATGTTTATGCCTTGGATTATACTAGCATGTTAGATTGTCAGTTATTTGTAGTGTATTGGTGAAGGGGACAGTGTCGTATCACTCGCTCGCGAGTGCCCTATGATCCCGTGATTTCCTCTTCACGGTGTGTATTTTATGTTGTTCATATTATATGTTGTTGTTACTTGATTTGTAGGTTGACAGGTACAAGACATCGACTCCACCTGATTTCATAGGTGAGAGCGTGTTCAATATCCAATGGTATTCGATTGGGAGATAGTAGCTAGGTTTCCATGTCAAGTCATCACCCTAGTCCTTGTATGTCGTTGGTTGGTTGTTAGGTTGTCTTGCTTTGTTTATCGTTCCCTCTCTTCGTTATTTAATTGCAAGTTGGGGAAAGGGTAATTAAATGGTTTAATGTATTTAAGTTGTGGATTAATTCGTTTTGAGATTATGTTGAAATATAATGTATTTATTGTTAATTTAATTTAATTAATAAATAATTTAATCGTTGATTAAATTTATTTATTAATTAATTAAATTTAATTGGTTGAAAGAAGTTAATTTATGTATGTTTAAGTTATTTATGTTGAATTTGGAAATAAAGAAAATGCATGAAAGTCAAATTGAAGTTTGAATTCAAAAATCAAAGAACTTAGATATTTATCTTATTTTCTATTTTGAAGAAGTTATGAGGGGGTTGTTGGATTTTTTTAGGGTTTTTCATCTTTAAGGTTGAATTTGGTTTTCAATTTTGAAGGGGAGTTGGAAAAATTGGTTGAACTAGATTGGAGAAGCAAAGCAAGGAGTTGAGCATCAACTAGACCTTCACAAGTTCTTGGTCCTTCAGGTTCTTTGTTCATTGAATTCAGTTGTATTATTATATGTAATTGTTGTTTGGAACTATTTAGTTTATGTTTGATCTACAATTTATTGAATCTTGCTTTAAATTAGGAGGAAAAAACCTTTAGATGAAAATGAAATCTTTTTCAAAGTATTGTGTTCTTGACAGAAAATTATTATTTCTTGAATAAATGCCCATGTTATTTTTAAAAAAATCTTCATTTGAGATTATTTTTACTATATGTTTTTATACAAAATATATATATATATATAGGCATGGATATATATTCATATATACTTTGCCTATGGGTAATCAGATCCTATCAATTTGTTTAAAAATATATATATAACCTTGGTTTTAATATTTTTTCATATTTTGGATTTATGAAAATCCATAGGCCTTGGGCATTTTATTTTTAAATATTAAAAAAAAAAAAAGTTTTGGGGGGGCTGGGGGATCAACCCCCATCGCACCCCATGGGAGGTGCGTGGGGGGAGCCACGCGAAGCACGACCCTCACAACAGCTACTCGCAACCGGCGCGGTGGCTGTTACACATCCGCCGCCACCACCACCGGTGGTTAGCTGTGCTATGCACAACGCTACCAGAGGTGGTGGCCAGCTGTGCATGCAGCCGCCACTGTCGCCGGTGGTACCCTCCACCTTTGCTTCCCCCTCAAACCTCCACCACCTATTAATCACGCCACGCCTCTCTCTTCCCTCCACCCACTATGAAATGAATGCATGCCACCGCCCTCTGAAACCACGGCCTGTGGTAAATCCACAGCCAAGGAAACCGTGACCAGGAAAACCACAACTGCTAACCCTAACAGCCACCTTGGAACTCGCACAACCTCCCTATCCCTCGCATGGCACGCGGCCTGAGGCTGGTAAGTTGTTTTTTTTTTATAAAAAATAAAATAAAAATAAAATAGAGTAATAGTATAAGTTAGTGAAAATAAAATATATTTTATATTTAAATATTATGTTTCATAATATTTAAATAATAAAATATCTTTGGTATAAATAAAATATATAAATAATATTTAATATATATATTTTAATATTATGTTTTATATTTTAATTGTGAGATTTAATTAATGGTAATTATATTAATATTTTGGGAAATGAGGATACCATTTTATTATTTTATGGTTGCAAAGGGATTATTGTCTTGTTTTAGAAAGTGAATTTTATTGAATAGGCAATAAATATTTTATTTAAAAATGGAATTTTGCTCTTCTGCATTATTAAAATACGGGTTAATGTTTTATATCTTGGAATGCTACGTGGAAATTAAATGTTTTCTTTAATGGTGTATTTAATTCCGTTCATTAATACTTTGATTCTGAATGCTAGCGAGGGGATGAGTTTAGTGAACCCAAAGTAGAATTTAATTCTTGCTTGTCTTGATTGTGTATTGTTCTTGTCATCATCTTGGGAAGGGAGTTAAATGTGTTGTAGATTTGTAAGTCTTCCAGGTGGTCTGTCATTTGTGAGGGTTGGATTTCGTAATGTGTGCCTCCTTTTCAGGAGCGGTTTTGTTAATATTTGTAGCTCCTTGGTTTAGGAGTGGATTCTGGGATCCATTTCTCCTTGTCAGGAGCGGTCAGGAGTTGTTTTGTTATTGTTGTTTTTTCCAGTGTTTGGAGAAGGGTTCATCTTTGTCAACTCTTGAGAAAGGAGTGGATGTGTTATCTTGTTTGTTGCACCTTGGTTCCATTGATGATTGGTTGGTGTTTGTGTGTTGTCATCGTAGAAGAGTGGCTTGCAACTGGGGCTAGCACAAGAAGTGGTGCCAGGATAACTCGTTGTAAGTTATTTAAACAAGTGATAATTAAAACAATACTTAGAAGCTTAGGACTAACTTCTCACCAATCAAGATAATTCTACCTCACTCATGGACTCAAGTGCTCGTTTAGACTTGGGATGAAGTGGGAAGGCTTGTAATGGCAAGGTCATCTATCTTGTCTGTACGGAGGTATTTGGCTCAGCATAAGTGAGTATGGGGGCCGGGATTCGGTAAAGGCCACTAGGATAACCCTTTTCTTGTGGGGGGGCGGAGCCTAGGAAGATTCCCAAGGATAACCCATGACGAGCTGTGCGATGACACTCTATCTAGGACAACAGTTGGTTCAGGTTTATTGTGGGTATGGTTTCTTTAACATACCTGATGTGACCATAGTCGGTGTTTGATTATTATGTGTATGGTTATCTTGACATTCTTGTTCTGGTTTATTTCTGGAAGCAATGTAACCATGTTGAGTTATACTTATGTTTTACGTATGTGGTACTTGGGTTGTTCTGGTGATGTACTTGCATGGTATATGAGTTGAGCTTGTGAGGTTCATATGATTGGTTGTTTCAGTTTGGTTCAGTTTATGTTAGCCCGTGTCTAGAGGTAGATTATCTTGACTAAGATTCCTGGTTACTATCTCCTAGCACAAGGGGTGGGCCTTTGGGTTCCACTTGGTTGGGTGGCGTGCACCTAAATCCGTTCGGTTCTTTCTTCATGTTCATGTGGATGAGACTTCCAATTGGAGAGCTCGTAGGTTTCAGCATCAGTTCTTGCTTTAATCTTTTCTATTGAGTTTGTTTTATTTTACCCCTTACTTGTTATCGAGGTGGAAGTTGTAATTGTAATCTCATTGTGTTATTGATCTTACCTCATTCGGGGAATGAGAGATGTAATTGTAATATTTAATTATGAATTATTTCAATGGAAAGTTTTATTTATGCTTTGATGTAATTCATCTTCTTTGGATGTATGTGATTTAATTATTAGTTAATTAATTGACATGGTTTAATTCATATTTTTTTGTTGAGGTTCTATTTAACCTTTGTCTCGTAACCTTAGAGGTTGTTGGCATTAGTTAGCAAACTTGCTTATTAATTATACTTTAAAAAATATATATTATGTTTAAGTAGTTAAATGCAACTTCCTCTAGGTTTCGTGGTGGGGCATTACAATTAGATAATATTAAAAAAAATATATAGTTTAATTTTATTTTATTTCTTTTGGTTAAAATTATAGGCATGACACATTTGTCTTATCTTTTAACTTCTCGTGAAAATGTTTTATTCTTTCAATTGTACACTCTTTTCAAAATCGGTTAAAAAAATCTTTGCTCCTTTGGTGAAAATATTTAAATCATATTATATTCCCCAATATTAATGGCATTGTGAATAAAAAAATTCTTTAACCACCTATATTATAAATAAAATAAAATAATCCTTAAATAGGAAAAATTAAAATAACTCTTAAGTAAATAAGATAACCTAAGAGTGATAAAATAACCTAATTATAATATTAATTGACTTTTATTTACAACTATTTTCATTTTTCCAATTTTATTTACATTTTTACAAGAGAATACTTGTTAACCCACCAAAAATATATGTAATCACCATGTTTTCAAATGGAAAAAATTAACATTAATTATTTTTGAAGAATAAGTTGGTAACTATCTTGACCTAATTATATATTTTGTGTTTAAATGGATTATTAAATATATTAAAACATATGTATTCAAAAATATATTGAATAAATATATAAATTTTATTTAATTGATCTAATTAATCAAAGTGTTAAATGTTAATAATATTTTATTTTTAACATTGAACTCAAGTGTAAAAGTGGTTTCCATTTAACTATGTTTTTACATCAAGCTTTAATCACATTAATATAATGTATTAGTATATCATGTTATAAATGAAAACATATTAGTTTAATTAAAATATATCATTAAATTATAAAGGGTATTGTACATTTTTTTTTCAATTAAGTTTAAACCTACACTTTATTTTTCATTCTCTATATATTATTAGTCTTATTTTCCATCTAATTTCTTTTGTGATTTAATCCTATTTACTGCTCATTTTAACTCCTTGTTCCCCTACCCTTGCTTTTTTATTCTCTTTTCACCTCCCTTCCTTTCAAGAGGGTCAATGTGCAATCTACATCCTTCCAATCCTCTCCTAATGCACCCATAATTGTAATCATAAATTGAACTCTAATTCTCATGATTATTATATTCATATTAGGGTTAAACTTAATGTGATTATTATATTCATATTAGGGTTAAAATTAAAGTGATTATTATATTCATATTAGGGTTAAAATTAAAGTGATTATAACCATTAATCTATATTTTGGGGCAGCCCATAATTTATTAAAATTAAATGCAACCCTAATTAGATTAAAACTTTATTCTAACTTTATTCTATTACTAATTGAACCATAACCCTAACAAAAATATAAGCAAAATTCAAGGCTAACCCCATCCCTAACCCCAAATGAATCATAATGTCAAACCTAACCCTAATCCTTATTGAATTGTAATAGTAATTGTAACACTATACAAACCCTAACCTTAATTCATCCTAAAACCCTCATACTAGTCTAACCCTAGCCTTGCAAATTGTAATTCTAATCGTAATTAAACATAACAATAATTATAAACCTATAAGAACCCTAACCTTAATTAATCATAGAAATCTAACCCTAATTGAACCATAACCTTGAAAATTGTAATTCTAATCCTAATTAAACATATAAATAATTATAAAACTATAAGAACTCTGACCTTAACTAATCTAAACTTAACCTTAACCATAATTGAACCATCAACGTAATTGAACTTTAAGCCTAATTGAAACTTAACCTTGACAAAATTATAATCTTAACCTTAATTAAATTGTAATCTAACCCTAACCATAATAATAATATTATATCAATTATTTTAAGAACTTATTTTTATTTGTTAGCATAAATTTATTATATTTTCTTCGTATTTAATTTTGCAAATTTTTAACATGATTTTAAATGTGCACTTATTATGAAAAGTCTTTCTATTAGGATGCATATTTAAGTTTAAAATATTTCTTTATAAATATAGATTGATTTTGAATAAAAAATAGAATATGAAATTTTTTTTTTTTGAAATATTTTTCAATTTAAAAAAAATAAATTGAATATTTTTTATGATTTAAATATAATAATTTAGAGACATATTTCTATCTAATTGTAAATTTAAGATTTTTTTAATTTAATTTTCTGATTTAGATTTATTTTTTAAATAATTATTTTTCATTCTTTTATAATTTAATTATTATTCTAGTGTGAAAAATTATTGTATAATGATATCAAAGAATATTTTTGCTTTTAATTTTAGTATATTAATGTATAAACTTATATGTAATAGTACATTTAACAAAGTTTATTCATACTTAATTATCTAAATTTTACAAACCTCGCATATTTTTCAATATTGTATCATGATAAATAATATTTTTGATTGAAAAAGATTGCTTAAACAAGTCTATATAAAAAGGGATATCCCCAAACAAAAGTAAAATAATCCACACCTTTATTATAGCTACCCAATTCCAAAACTGTTGGATGTCTATCTAGTTATAGAATTAAATTTGTGGAGTTTTTATTGAAACAGACTCACATACTCATTGCTTGCCAAATTCCTAAAAGATAGAAATATAATCTTAATAGTTCAACAATAAATTAGGGGATGCCATTGAAAACCTTCCAAATAGCTTTACACGCGCTAATTATTTAAACAATTTAAAAAGTACAGTCTATTCCGCATAAATTAGTTGTAGTTTAATCTACCGCATATCTCTCCCTAATTTTCAAGCCCATTTTCAGAATTTGGTTAGAGGAAGGAGTAATTTTCTTGAAACTCTCCCTCTCCATACATCTCTTAAAATTCCCAATAGTTTCGTAAGTATGGAACCAAGATATTAGGGAAACAAAGGCAATGCCAAGGAACCTTAAGTCCTTTCCAGTGAAGAAAGGCAGGGAACCTCCTCCTGAAGTTTCTTTCAATGCACCTTCTAAAAGTGTAAGGTTCCCCAATAAGTCACACTTGGCTTGCTCTTGAGCCTCATCTTTCAATTTCACTAATACGAAACATTGATTCAAAAAACTGCAAAAATAGAGAACGCATGTATTATACCTATTCAAAACTACAGTAACTGTGAAGAAACACTGGAATGAACCCAACCAATGAACAAAATACCCTGTTCGAATAATGCTCACAATGGCTACTTGATTTCATTGGTTGTGCAGTGACCATGAAATTGGGTATTTGTTATTGCATATCCAACAAATGCAACCAATAAAGAATCAAAAAACTTACATCAATAGCTCCTAGCAACTACATTGATATCCAATATGTAAGAAGCAACCATTATCAATAACTGTTTTATTTAGTTGGAATAGTCTTTAATAATGGATTTTTATTTCTTCAAAATTGTAACAATAAAAATTAATATAATTATTGATTATTGATATTATACAGTATCTATATTATATATTATGGGATGATTTATTCTATTGATATTATACTTATTTATAATTAACAATCAACATAGTTTTTTCCAAAATATTTTATATCACTATTTACTTTACATTTTATTTTTTCATATTATATTATATTATATTATAGGTGCATTTTGACAGTTAAACTAAATGCATTCCTATTTTCATGTCACAAATCCTACAATTTTGTTAATTATAATATTTTAATTTTGTTAATTTTTTTAATATTCATTATGTTATAACCAAATTTCTATGTTTTTCACAGTTAATCATCATCAACTGCTATGCACGGTTCAATCGTATTCCCTCCCCTCTCGAGAAATGCACATCGTCGATTGACAAACTTAGCCCCCTATTCTCAAATAGGACATGCCTCCGGGCGTAATTAATAATTTAAAAATAAATATAAAAGAAGAATCTCTTAATCTCAATCAAATTTTCTTAAGACTTATCCATATTTACATATATATAATTGATATTTTATACATATAATACAAAGGTTTTTTAATTCATAAATGTGAATAATTATAATAATATGAAATTATTTTAATTACTTAAGAATGATTTTAAAGTACATTCTTAAGAGATATAGAAAATTTTAAATTTCATTTATTTTTTTATATAATGTATACACTTTTTATGTTATCAATTTTATTAAATAATATTGTGCTATGATATAATATTATATAATAGTATATGAATTTATTTTAAATATAATAATATGAAGTATTATAATAATATGGATTTATTTTATTTATATACGATTTATTTTAAAGTACATTTGTATATTATATCAGATTAAACATTTCCTTTCCTCATATAGCTTGTTCACATCTTATATAAACAAAAGATTATATATATCTATTTTACGGAAATCTATATATTTATAAAGGATTATACTTACATAATCCTATATATATGTTATATATTTTTAAGAGTTATTTTGTTATGTTATCATATATAGAGTTGATTTAGTTTTAAAATATGTGGATTATGTAATTAAAAATTTAAGAAAATACATATTCCATATAATAAGAAGTGAGAATATATAATAAAATTGGTAAATTAAAGAAAATAATTATTCTTATTAATTTTTTAATGAAAACAATTAAAATATATAAATAATAGTATATTTATATTTTTTAATGAATAATTATTGTTTAATTTATGTTCAAACAAATCAACTATTTAACTAGAATATATATCTTAAATATATCTATCTAAAATATTTTGAGAGATTAGATAAACTTCATGACATCTTTTAAATATATATATTTAAATTATTTATAATAATTTTATCTAGATATTATTATATATATTTTTTAAAATTTAAATGTTTTATTTAGATTTTAATATCACTTATTATTTTATTTAATCCTTAAAACTATTTTATTTAATTTCAAAAAATATTTATATTTATATAAATTATCTACTATATATTTAATTATATAATTTTTCAATTTTTTTAATAATTTGAAATAAATAAATATTGATAATAGATAAGTAGGATGTATTTTCCACAACATGTCAAATTGTGATATTGCATTCATTCATTCTTTATCATGAAAGATGATTTTTTATGAACCACTACTCATAAAATATGATTGAATCGTTATATGATTGAATCATGATAGCAATATCTCTATGTGATAATAATTAAAGATATGCATATTTTTTTTTGATCCGTAATTAAAGATATGTATATTAATAGTATTTCAATTATAATATAAGGAATTAGATTAAATAAATAAAACTAGCAATTGCACCTTGGTGTGCAATGGGAATGCCGAAGAGGTGTGGAAGGTCAATTAGGGAAAGTGTCGGTCTTTATTATGCACATATTTGTGTAGTACATGAGATCAATTGGTAGGTAATTTAGCAAATGATGTTTTTTCAACAAAGGTCTCAATTGAGAAGTGATAATTTTAAATAAACTATGCATCCACTTATAGGGATCCAAACATTATTAAAATAAAACCTCTAAATTAGAAAGATAATTAAGCTCCTACGTTTATCATTATGAGAGCTCAATATCTATCTTCCTTTGTTTCTTATTTCTCTCTATCTCTTTCTTCTCTTCTCTCTTCTTCTATATATATATGTCATAGGACAAATTCACCACCAACAATTCCCGATGAAAAATTCACGCCAACAATTCACTGCCAGAAAATTCACCGGAGAAGTCAAATTCACCACCAACAATTCACCACTGTGAAAAATTAATAATTAATGGCACTAATATTAAAAATGATATAATAATAATCAAGGATTATTAGTATTGTTATTGAAATATTATATTATTATTATATATATTTTTTAATTTATTATTATTATTATATTATTTTATTAATATAACAAGTTTGGATTATGTTATTATATTATATTATCCAAATTTTATTATGTTTTAATATATTATAATAACACTTATTATATTATATTATATTATATTGTTATTATATTGTATTATATTATATTTCTAATTGAATAGGTTTGGATTCTAGATCAATTGTTAGGATAAGGATTGAAATAAAATAAGTAATATATATTGTTAGTTGTATATTATTATTATTGTTATATATTTTAATTATATAATAGTATTAATATATTATTAATATTTAAATTATTACACTATTCATAATATTGTATTATTACTTTGATATTATTATTATATTAGTCTAATTATTATAATATTATATTATTCTTATTATTAAATTATTTCCCTTATTATATTTTAGATTAATATGATTTTTTAAATATTTTATTTAGTAAATTATCATTATCCTTAATATTATATTATTCATTAAATATTATGAATTTTAATATTAAATTATTAAATTATTAAATTATTATTATTATTCTAATGTTATAATGTTATATTATATTGATATTATTATATTACATTATTATTAAATTTAGTATTATACTATATTTATCTTAATATTAAATCTATGTTATTTATATAATATTATATATATTATTATTTGAATATTATACTATTATTTTTATATTATATTATACTAATATATAGTAATCATATGTTATTATATTATATTTGTATTTTATGATATTATATTTACATTTATATTTATTATATAATATTTATATCATATTATATTATATTATTTAAATATTGTACTATTATTTTTATACTATATTATAAAAATATTAATTATATTATTATATATTAAATATTTTATTTTATTTATAATATTATAATTATTTTTTACTATATTAACTATACATTATATATTAATTAGGGTAAAGGATGTCATAATGCTAAAACCTATATGTGTTCATTACATGCATTCAAAAGTATAATTCATGAGGTCAATTGGTAGGTCATTTAGAACATAATTAAATTGAATTATTATTATCATTCTTATCATTCTTATTAATTTTATTTTATATTTTCATTATATAATAATATTATTATATTTATTTTTTTAATTTTGTTTATTAACTATTATATTCACCACATTAATCTCAGACCTAAGTAAGTTATTTTTTCTAGCTATAAACCCTTAACCCAATTCCTAACCCTAACTCTAATTAATCTAATGTTGGCTCCATCATAACCCTAACCGTAACCTTATGTAAGACCTCGATTCGTATGTGATTGATACAACCCTAGTTTGTTATATGTCTCCTTGAATAGATGGTGAGATGTGATGTGAGGAATAAATAGTGTGGTTATGTAGAGATAATCTTATATTCCATTTTGACATTTTGTTTCATCGCCATTGCCATGAGTGTGTTAGGCATGTATGTAAACTAGGGAATACAATTGAAATGTTAAATTGAATTGCTGTAAGGTAAAACCTAGGGATATTTAACTAGCAAACAAATGTGATGTATGATTGTTGCTAATGATTGCATTAGTAATGTGCAGGAAAGTCAGGGTACCAGTACGAGAAGGGAAAACCAATGAAAGAAAAAGGAAAGACATCCGCTTGTTGTTATGTATTTGATTTCTTCTTGGGCTTAGAAGGAAATAGAGTTAATGTGTTGGTAGACCAGGGTGTGAGGGTGGATATTAAAGGGCTCATTTATTTATTTGTTTTGTGAGTGTTTAATTGTGTCATGTGAGGTGTAAGTGGTGGTTAGGGTTTAAGAACCCTTATCCAAGTGTGAAAATCGTATGGATTCATGTGTGGATTTTAGAAAGGGATTATTAAGTCAATTTCCTTGGTTTTTGAACAAAAATAGACCCCTAGGACCTATGCTTATGGGTTTAGAATCTTTTTGGCATGTGAACTTGTCTTGGGAGTGTGAAAAGACCCCTCAAAAGTCCTCATTCATGAATGTGACGAATTCAAAAAGTGTTGGGGCTTGGGAAGAGTGACTTGTCACTCTCAACCTCCTACTCCCCAAAAGTTCTTGGAATTGGCACAAGTGCTCACACATGTGGGAAAGAGTGTAGGTTTGGAGGATTCCTATATACCTCAAGAAGATGGAAGATTTGGGCATTGCCCACTTCTCCTTTTGGAGAACTTTAGTGAAGATGGTAGAAAGAATGAGGAGAAGAGAGAAGAAGGAGATGAAGATGGCTTGGCTTGGAGAAGAAAGAAGGATAAAAGAGTTGAATTCCATCATTGAAAGAGAAGAGATAAGTTCTTTGTTTCCATTTTACTTTTTTTAATTGTTGTAAGAAAGTGGTATGTTGCATGGGTTATAGTTGAAACAAAGAGTAGAAAACTTAGATACAAGAGGTTTGACGTTGAGACATTCTTATTCCTTTGTAAAAATTTGAAAGACTCCATTCATCATCTTGGAGCTAAGATATTTCCTTGCTCGGGGGTATGGCTAGAGCCCATGAGGCTCCATGACGCCATTATGGTAGGGTGGAGAGAAAGACCTTGTTCATGAGTTTGTAAGTCATTTGTTCTTCAAATATTGTGGTAATATTGCAAATCTAAGAAAAAAAGATAGATTTCATTTTTTTCAATGAAGAAATGAAAAGAGCAAGCCATTTTCAGTTGTGTGTCAATCAATGTATTTCTTACAATTAAATGTAATGTGGAGAGGTATTGTTTTGTTGTAATATTGAAAGCTAGTTTATGAGGCAGAGTTAACAAAAAGAAAAAAAGAAAGTATTATTCATTGTGTGTTATTTATTTTATTTCTACATATGTTGTAATATTGAAAGATAGTTTTTGTGGTAGAATGAAAGAAAGAAAATATCAAGATTTATTTTATCAACATGTAAGTTAATAGTTTTCTCTTTCTCAATACTGTTTGTACTAGAGCAAGTGGTTTATTGTATTTCTAAAAATTCTTTGTAATAGGGGAAAGTCTAAATAAAAGATGTGTATCTTATTGTATATAACAGATTTGTTGTGTTTAAACTTTAAGATGACGAGTATTAAAAAGACAAAAAAAAAAAAAGGGAAGAAGAAAGTTTAAACATATGTCTTATTTAAGTATATATAATCAAGAGTATACTGCACATCATATATAATTTATGTTTTTTATAAATAAATTATAATAACACTTATATTTTATGGTTCTATTTAAAATATATATATATCTGTACATTTATACTAAGAAAAACATTTAAAGAACATAAAATAATAATAGTCACTAAGAAATAAGTCTGTCTCTGCTGCTCATCTACAACATAATGCAAAATAAAAACATAATCTACCTTAACCCAATTCATATCATCTGTAAAATACAGAGGGCATGCTTCTAACTACTCTCTAATATCCTCAATATTGGCCAGATTCTGGTTTCACGAGCTGCTGTAGCATAAAACACGATGGGACTATTACTGCTTGAGTTTTAGTGAAAATAAAATAAAATAAGGGAAGCACAGCAGATGGATTATAAAAATAAAATAAGATAGGCACAATCGTTGAATTATTTCATGCTGTATAATCTATATAAACAATTATAAATATAAGAATACAGTAGTTTAAATTTAAGACGATTTAAGAAAATTATATAAAAGAAGATGAATGAATTATCCCCAATCTGAATTATTTTTATGCTGTAGAGTTTATATAAACAAATATAAGCATACAACAGTTAGAATGAATATATCCCCAATATTAGTTTTGAGCAGCACAATGAGAGGGCACATTGAGGTCCGTATTTACTAATATGAGCTTGCAGTCTGCTGATCTGCACAAATAGAGTGAACCGAGATGAAGTACAATGTAAATAAAAGGGATTATAAAATATAAACACCAGAATTTTATGAAGGTGCAGTAGCAAAAGAAAATAAAAATAAAAAAATAAATAGAGTAAGTTCATAGAAAATATTAAAAAAAGAAAGAAAGAGAATTAGCCATACTCTAGTCTCTGTCCCAATCGTTCTCATATGCCTCTTCTTGGCTGTCTTCAAGAAGAGCTGCAACTCATAACTTCTTCTTTGTTTTATTTTCCTACCTTTCTCTACTGCAGATGCACCATATAATCTCTTTGAATGGCTGTAGCCAAAAAAATATGAGATGGATAAGATTTCTATCCATAAAGCATTAATGGTTCACTACTCGAATGTTTATTAATATTAATAACAAGCACAGGAACATGATGTGCAACATGTCTTATCCCTGAGAGGGTTGGTATGCCATTATTCCTCAATGGATGGCAACAAACATCAGTCACATTTGGCTACCGTATGTCAGGCTCCTTCAATCTTTTATGAATCTCATGTCTAAATTGCTGTTGTGAATCATTAATTCATTCACCCAAGTAAACTTTCTGCCATCCTCATTTGACCATATATGTAAATCTATCCACAAGATTTATTTGGAAAACTAACCATGGCAAGTTGGACTGCGATTGTACCTCCCCCATAGTTTATGAAGAGGTGAGGTAGCGTGTGTCAATAGGCGTCTGTTTTCAGTTGGCTCAGAAGTCATTAATGCTAAAGTGAGCTGTGCAGTGTACACGACATGGCTGCCTTATTCCTCTGTGCCAGGTAATTAATTTTGGCAGGGTGCAATCATACCTTTTTAAATTCGTTGGCACTATAATACTGTTTAAAATATCCTTGATTAATTGTTTCTTAATGATAACCATAATGCCATTAACATCTGAAAATATATATATATATATATATATATATTCGTTACCAGTTACAATTAGGTCATGAGGAGAGTTAAAGTTGAATTAACCTTTTATTTAATTTGTGATTATTAATTAAATTGATGAGTACGTTAATTAATTGGATAATTGAGTTAATTAGTGGAGAGCTTCATTTTCTCTTATTATATATTTAAATATAAATATTGCGATCACATTTAACATTTCTATTATGAATGAAGTTTAATATTATTAGTGAGTTATATACATTGATGTTGGGATCATTCCTTACTACCTGTGGTAATATTTTTAATAATCGCAGTGTTGGTATAGAGTGAGCATAGAATGAAATATTTTTAATAACAGGAATGTGAATATTATGAGAAAATTTAAATATCAATAAATACAATGTACTTTTTTTTCACTTAGAAAAATAGAAGGGAATATGATGGTCAAGCAAGGGTTGGTAGATTATTCGGGTAATATCTATTAAATCCAATATTTCAACTGTATCACTATATACTTAGATCAAGTATCACATTGAATCCAACATGATACATAACCATGATGATACTGCTATTAGTTGGGAATAAATTATGATGCTAAAAAAATGGGAATTGATAATAATTGCATTAAAGTTAAGGTGAATTAAATTTGAATCGGTAGCTGAATAATAGCTCCATTATTGGTTAGTAAAATAACAATAATACCTTTGTTAATGACCAGGGTTGTAAATCGAACTATTAAGGAAATCTTGTTGGTCTAGCTACTTATTATCAATCAAGTGGAATAAATATTATGATAATAATAGTATTATTTTAGGGAGATATTAATATCAATGTTATTAAGAAATAAAAGAAATAATAAATCATGTTAACATTATCAGGGAGTGTAGTATTAATAGAAATGTTTCTATTAAAAGTGATAAATAATTGAAGCTTTGTTAGTATTTAGAGGATTACATTAGCATGGGCGATAGTATTGTTATGGATGAATTAAATTAATGATTAGCACATAGAGGAGATAACAATGTTGTTAGTATTTATATTTGAAAAGGATAGGAACATTATCAAATATGTCAATACTATGATCAAGGATAAAATTAGCATCAAGTTCAATAATAATATTAACACCATTACAAATAATAGTGATAATCCTACTTAACTACTTTAATATTGGTATGGTTGCTAATACTAGAATAGTGGCAAATGTTGCTAACAAGAAAATAATATGTGATTCAACAGTAAGTACATTCTTAATAACAAGTAATGGCGTATTCTTGTTTTGAGAAAATGATAATGTTAGATATATATTTTGTAGTATTCATGTTTCTGAGGTCTTAATTATTTTATCCACTTAAAATATAAAATAACTGAATCAACATCAACAACACTAGTTAAAATTGAACCTAGTCATGACATCATGACACTCAAGAAAATGTGAAGGTGTAATTTTTTGTACCTAAATAAAAATCTCTTTGGTGGTGACGTTATAAGTAATATCATCCCACCAAACATTTGGTAAGGAATTAAGTTCTTCAATCGATAGCACCTAACTATAGGAATTCGGTCAAGGTGACCTTATTATAGCTAACTATACTGTGTGAAGTTCCTTGTCCATTATAATATTATCAATTACTGCTAGCCTTTAGAAATTGCATTGTGCAAAGGTGGTTGGTTGTGTATGTGATAGGTAGCAAACCTTTGTAAACAAAAAAAAAAAATTGGTTGGATTTTTCTAGTGAAAATTTATGGGCATGACACCTTAATTGTAATTGAACCATGTTTAGTCTATTTGAACCCCAACCCTAATTGTGGACCATAACCCTAACTCTAATTGAACTCTAGCCTTAACTTTGAACAACATTTTTTGCCTCACCCTAGGTGAGAGAAGATTGTTTTCTATCCATTTTTTTTCTATTCAAATTTTCTTATTTTCGTTCTCATTGTTATTTTTATGGTCTTATTGTATCCTTCACTTTAATTGAAGTGGAAGTTAATTTATTGTGAACCAAATTTAACGTTTGTGGTAGAATTTTGAATAAGATAAATAATAGCATACACTAAAAAAGGTCAAATTCTAAAACATGTAAGATGCATTTTCATTCTATGGATTTTGGAATGCATTCCTAAAAGAGCTCAAAGTTCATGTACACCATCCACAAATCTACATCAAATATAATGACTAGCTAAAATAAACTTATTTACCACTACAGTGAATGTATGTGTCTTGTATAAAAAGAATATTATGAATGTGACATTATAAAAGTTAAACCTAAAACAAAACTGTAAAATCCTAGAATTATATCCAAAAATTGAAAGGTATTCATTACATCAAAATTATTAGAACATTGAGATCTCCACAATTTAATTTTTGCTGACAATCTCCAAGAGCGAATTACTTCAATGTTTCAAACAGAAGACTTTGAGCTTTCCAAATTATCAAGCTATTTTTTTTTTCCTTAAAGCCATGGATTTAAATTACATTATTTTGGTGTCTATTTTTCCAAACGTTATTAATAAGACGAAGTAGAAATTATAAAAGAGGAAGCTTTAGCAACCTTTCAAGCCATCCACACAATATCAAGCGATCTTGTGTCACGTTTTTACTGAATATATTTTTGACATTTCAGTTAGTTTTCCTATAGTTTATTCTAACTTCTTCGCTTGTACCAGTGAGAGACCTGATGTTCCCCATACTCACCATGGTTTCTGCAAAATCACTAAAAACGGTAGTTGGATTGGTACTGTAAGTAGTAACCAAAGCTTCTGCAAACCTCCATTAAGTGCTTGATCAGAATGAAGGAGTCCTTCTCAGTTTTTCAGATTTTTGTAATAATTATTATCAAAGACAATGGGTGTGACAAGGTCTAGAGGTGAGAGATTGTCATCGCCACCATTGCTTGGACAATTTTCATGAATAGAGGTGCAAAGGCAAAATTGATGTTAGTGTCATTCAAGACGCGAGATCTGAAGGTGGTGCATCTTGCTTGATCAATCATATAAGCACCTAAAATACATGGGGCCCGACTTAAGTATCACACACTAATGACTTGGTCAAAAATACTTTTTCCTTTTTCCGTTGTCTTTTCGTTCATCTTTCATTGCTACATCGTTTATAAGTCACATCAAGCTTTCTTCCTTTTTATTTCTGACATTTCACGTACATGCATTAGTAGGTAGTTATTATGTAATGGAGAAAAAAACTTGTTTTTATAATTTTTAATACATTATTATTATTAATATTATTTTTCTAATATTTTTATTATAATTTTATTTTATTTAAAAATATAAAATATAAATTTAATAAATATTGTTTTCATTTTAAATTTAATATTAAATAATTTTTAAATTGCTATAATACTATTTTTAAAAATAAATTATATTAATTTAATGTATTTAATTTTTAAAAAAATTAATGGGTTAATTAATTTTAAAATTGAAATATTTAATTTTTAACTTTTAAATTTTTATTTTATCTTAATTTGAATTCTAATTGTAATTCTAATTTTAACTTAAGATTAAGTTAGAATTGGTTTGGATAAGTTAAAATTAGGATTAAGTTAGAATTAGGTTGGGGTTAGTTAAAATCCTAAGTTAAAATTAGGATTACAATTAGAATTGAAATTAAGATAAAATAAAAATTTAAAAATCTAAGGATCTAAATAACTTAAGATTTTAACTTACAACATCAAATAAATATTTTTAACTTATTTAAATATTTCAATTTCAAAAAATATTTATTTAATGTTGTAAGTTAAAATCCTAAGTTATTTAAATCCTTAGAATTTTTAAATTTTTATTTGATCTTAATTTCAATACTAATTGTAATCCTAATTTTAATTTAAGATTTTAACTTACCCCAACCAATTCTAACTTAATCCTAATTTTAACTTAAGATTTTATCTGACCCCAATCCAATTCTAACTTAATCCTAAATTAAAATTAGGATTAGAATTAGAATTCAAATTAAGATAAAATTAAAATTTAAAAAATAAATATTTCAATTTCAAAATTAATTAACTCGATATTTTTTTTAGAAAATATTAAATATATTAAGTTAATATAATTTATTTTTATAAATATAATTACAGCCATTTAAAATTTATTTATATTCAATTTTAAAACGAAAACATTCTTTAATAAATTTGTATTTTATAATTTTAAATAAATATAAATTATAATAAAAAATAAACACTAAATAAAAATATTATAAAATAAAAGTAAAAATAATATATTAAAAATTGTTAAAATAAAATTTTACCTTTTAAATATATAGTTTTTTTAATCCATTACATAATAAAAAGGATGAAAAGTTTGACGTGACGTTATAAAACGTGCAGTAACAACGGAGGAGCGAAGAAAAAACGGAAAAATGAAAAAAATCTTTTTGACAAAGTCATTAGTGTGTGATACTTAAGCCGGGCCATACATGGGTGCCATGAAAGTGCTTGCTTATTAACTCTGTCATGAACATTTTCAAATAAAACCTGAAAATATTTTGATTCAAAACTTGCGAATACCTAAAAGAGCAATCATATCCTTAGTAGAATGGCCTTGAGCTTGAAATGCAGAGATAAGTGTAGTGAAATCTGAAGAGAAAAAAAAAAAAGCCCTAATTGCAAATATAAACGATTTCCTCCATTACAAAGCGATATTGAATCAGATTCTCTTCCTCACCTGAACGATCTATACAATCCGTCTTACTAACCTCGGCAGCAGCCCGCTCAATATAATGGCCTGTGGCAACAATGCTATCAAACAATTCCCCTCGCTCGCAAAGCTCCATGACCAAATGCACGGCTTTGTCGTCCTCATAGGTAGACTCTAGTTGCACAATATTGGGATATTGAGGCCGATGCTTCATAATCTCCACCTCGCGCCTCACATCCTCGATATCAATGTTCGTTGTACTTCTTCCAAATTATCTTGCAGGCGAAAGTGGCTCCACTCTCCTCGCTGCATAGGTACGCAATGCAAAATTCCCCACACTCGAGAAGGATATTAATCCATACGTTGGCATCGACCATGCTTTCAAACGGTTCACATGCAAGGTAGAGGAATCGTTTTCCATTAGTTTCAGTTACTCACGCCTTCTCACTCCGTCCAACATGCATTCAACTGTTCATCTGCCTGTATAAATAAATTCACCCAGTTCGTTTCTTATTTCCCTTTATTATTGGGCGGTTATCCATTGTCATGCATGGTAATTGTGTGTCTCATAGAATATTTTATTTTATTTACACCGTTACTTCTACATAGATCAACGGTAATTGTTGTCTCATGGTAAAAGCAGACGTGAAAATGGTGTGAAATGGAGGAGCGGAAAGCGGGGGGAAAACAACTAAAAATGGTCCAAAAAACACAGCAAATGATAAATTTAAAAGGTGACGGAAAATGATAGGAAATAATGAATGTTTAGATTAATTTTATCGTATTGCATTGTTTTTAGTGATTTCTTGAACGTTGATTTCAGTTATTAGCTTGCAATTCTCAAATAAGACACGCCTTCGGCGTAATTATAGACTTTCCCAATACTAATCTAGGTTTGAGCCATTATACACGACTCCTCTCAGTTGCACCTTGCAACATCAAAGACAGTTTTCAGTATTTTAAAATTGAAGTGGGAAAAAAAAATTTGAAGTGCGGACAAACGGACTATATTTTTCAATTTCAATGAAATAGCAACTTGTGAGATTGACAAGCCCTGATATAAATCTTTTTCTGACTTACTTTTCAATATAATAATACAGAAGGGGTGAACTTTGTTTCACGTACCTCTCACTTCTAGAACTTCTAGAATTAATTTTCTTCTTTTTCAATTCTATTATAGGTACCATCATATGTTTGTACTCAAGCAGAACATAATCGTGTAGCTTTCACTTAAATCCTATCGTAGCTTCATATGCTTCTATTTTGAGCAATGCCACTTTCCATTTCGGAACTTACCAGTTGAAAGATAGTCGAAACGCCAAAGATGGAGGGGAGTCTCATTCCTGGATTGCCTTACGATGTGACCTTGCAAATACTGGCGCGAGTGCCAAGGCAATATTACTGCGAACCTCTGTCTAGGGTTTCTCTCGCCTGGAGGGATGCCCTAACAAGTCATGCTCTTTTTGCCCAGCGAAAATGGCTGCACGTAACGGAATCGTGGCTTTGCACAGCTGTGGTCTGCGAGCACGAGAATCGACCCTGCATCCTTTGGTTTGCCAGGAATGTTAGTGCAGAGGCTTCACAGTGGTGGCCGTTACCGTTAATGAGCGAAGAACACAGACCAATTTATGGATTCGGCTGCGCAGTAATTGGCGAGCTGCTATTTGTAATGGGTGGCTGTGAATGGCACAAAGATTGCACTACTTTTCCCGCTACCAAGAAAGTGAGCGTCTTCAATGCCCGAACAAATCGGTGGAGTTCCGTAGAGGGGATAAATGATGCGCGGGCAAATTTTGGGTGTGGAGTAGTTAACGGGAAACTTTATGTTGCAGGTGGAGAGAGGTTCGTTGATGTGGGTGCCCAGAATTCTGATGGAATGGAGGATTATACCGACTGTAATTGTCTAAAATCTAGTGAAAGTTACGATCCATTAACGAAGAAATGGGCGACTGTGGGGGAGATGATCCATGCCATGCATTTTGTTAGCGGGCAAGTGGTGGACAACAAATTTGTGGTTTGTGGGTTCGCTTGTGAAGGGGATTTGCAATTCTGTGAAGTGGCAGAGGTATTGGAAGAAACAGAGATGAAGTGGGTAGAGCTTCATGAGGAAAGTGCAACTCACATTTCGTGGCCTGAGATGGATCGTCATCATAATTATCCCTCACAAGGAAAGGGAATTAAATATGATTCTGGTCTCATGACATCCATGTCTAATGCGTTGGTTGATATGAATAATGGGGAAGTAGTAGAGGATAGTGGATGCAATTCGCAAGCCAGTCTTGTTATAGCACTGTGAGATGTTGGCAAAAGGAAATCCTATATATGTAAATAATCATTATCATGTTTGTTTCTTTCTCTGAATGGATGATGTGTTCATGTGGACGTAAATTATCATACTCAGATGTCATCTTCCGAAAATGAGTTTTGATGCATTCCTTTTCAATTCCAACTCTCTAATGAGAAATGAAAAACAATGGCCAATCTGGTCAGCTAGTAGAAATGAACAGTACTTGTATATTTGACATCTACATATGAAAATTATTTATAAAATTCTAGTCATCTAAATACGTTCACTTTTAGCTGTTGGAATATATACATTTCTCAAATAAATAATCTTTAAAAAAATTGTCTTTCATCAAATTTTCAGGTTTTGATTTATTAGTTTTGATATAAGAATAATAAGTAATAATGGAATATGTCTAATTTATCATTAATTATAAATGATATAATTAGATAAACCAATGATGTTTTGTGAGATTCTTTGTGATAAAATGAATTGAAATAAGAATTTTTGGGTTGTCTAAGATGGAAATAAAGCTTTTCCTTTTATATCACATCTTAATCACTAGATGGTAATTAATTGGAAAGGATTCACCTGGGGTCCAATTAAAATTATGAATTTAAAAGTTTTGTGGTCATTTTTATATCTATATATATTGCTTAGGGAAATGATGAATCAAGGATCAAGACCAATCCCTAAAAAATGCATACAAAATAGAATCAAGTTTAGATAATTTTCTAACATTTATACACAAACACATCTAGTATACTCTAGTCATTATATTAGGAAGAAGTTGATTAAAATAAATCCAAAACAAAAGGTAAAAGTATACAAATTACAATTTTTAGCATTGCAATAATTAAGAATGTTCATAACAAGGTAACAATATCTTCACTATTAGCTCCTACATATATGTCCAAGCTATATAATGAATTTTTTTTCTAAATTTATGTTTATCAACATTTTATTTTTTATTTAACTTTTGATTCTAATCTAACATTTATTTAAGAGGAAAACCTCTCTAGAATGCACCCACAACTTTCAAACAAGGGTACCATGGTCTTTATAGTTATGTAGCTAGAAAATTTTCATGCCTAGTTTTGTTTAAGTAATTAATATTGTCTTGTCTAGTTTTTAGTTAGCTTGTTAAATCATAAATTACATGGTGACCTAATAATTTTACTTGGATTTCAAATTTGACATTAATAAATATATATGAATTTTTATGGCTTCTTTGAAATTTTGAATCCATATTAAGTCTTAAACTTCTATTAGTTCCAATAATTATAGTTTGAGGGTGTCCTTAACCAAAATATATATGTATCCTCCAAAATTTATATTTTATTATATTTTTGTGTAATTAGGTTAGTTTGACACCTATTTTACCATTTTACCACACATTCTAGTAATTTTTATGAGATGAGTTTATGTAGAGATATTTGATCATTTAATTTTGTACAATTGTTCAAAGCTTGGCAATCTTATAATTTGAAGTACTTCTCTTCAAGAAAAAACTTTTCCTTGGAACTATGCACAATTCTTAAAACTAATAAATTTGGTCTACAATATCTATAGATAATGTTGATCTCATTAAAAGGAACATAACAACATAAATTAAAAGGAACATATCATTTTAAAACTTATTTTTCTTTTACAAATTATTTTAATCTCATAATGTGTAATATGGATCATTTGTTGTTATTGTTGTTGTTATAAATGATTTTCACAATCCATTATAATATAAAAATAATTTAAAAAATACTTAATTTTTTTCTCAACAACTTTTTTATTTATAAAAAATAAGAGATTCATTAATATAACATACCAAATTACAATGTATACATTGGAGAAGAATCATACTCAATTATATATTATAAATATGAGGATCAAATGTTTGGTGAATTTCATATATTTAATTTTATATAAAATGTTGAATCAGATCAAATTGTAGGCAAACTTATGTGAGAAACAAGAAAATGACAAAAAAAAATAATAAGATAGAAAAAATGGATAAGCATTAGAGGGGTTAAAAAGCAATTATGCACATCCAAAGAAAAGGAATAAGGGAGAGATAAATAGAGAATGTGGTTTCATAGGTACAGATTATAAACTATTGAATGTTAAACTTTGAGAGATGCTAAAAGATAATTATCTTTTAACTAAAGGATTATGAGATCACGAGAGGGTATAAGTGAAGGAGAGGGGGAAGAGTGCATGAAACATTATGAAGGAATTACAAGGTTACAATTAAGAGAATGAATAATAGATGTCTTCTTTCAACGTTGTTCTGTAATAATTATTTTCTTTAATTAAGAATATGATAGATTCTAAATAGATGCAGTGTTTGAAATGTGTTAAGTAAGAATAATTTTTTATATATGATCATCATTAATACCTTTATTAAGTTTAATGTTATAATACAATACTTAATTTATATAATTTATATATTTTTAGGTAAAAGTGAATTGTGTATTATTTGTATTTATGTTCATATTATGTATGATCAATTAAAAAAGATAAAATTATATTATTTACTATTTAAATAAATGAGAGGCACTACAATTGGAAGTATCATTACTATGCAACACAGTTGATTGATATGTGTGTTAATAAAATGCAACACACATATTTGAATCATGAAGATTTACAAATTCATGTATTAAAAACATGCTTATGTTTTCCAACACATTTGTTAAAAATTGTATTGTATTTAATACAGTTAAAAAGTGAAGAAACTAGCAATCACAAAGATATGAACCAAGCACAATGAAGACAATGAAAACTGTATCTAATCAACCTGATAAATTAGATAGTAAGGGGTCTCCTTATAAAGGAGAAATATCCAGCCATGAGGTGTTGAGGTGTTTCAACACCTCTCCAGTCTATTAACTAGCTAGGATAAATATCAATGCACAATAAATGCCTAAGTAGGCTTAGATCAACCTATGAGTATGTAAGCCATTAATAAATACACTAACACCCCCCCTTAAGCATAACTTAGGTAGACATGGATAAAATGGGTCCTGGCTAGTAGCCTGGTGAGGTACCCAAGTACAATGAAATCTCTCTAAAAAATAGAGTAAGATAGAAAACCTAGTGGGAAAAAACTATCCTCCAAAATGAGAGAAGAAGAGGAGAAAGCTAGAAAGCTCCCCCCAAGGATGATGATGATGCTGATATAGACCACATGCCAAGAAGAGCTCATAGATGAATGAACTTGCTGTCAGTGAAGGGTTTGGTGAAGATGTCAGCAACCTGCTCTGAAGACTGGAAAAAGACTAAGTCGATGATTTGACCATGAATCAACTCTCGAATATAATGCATATGAATCTCTATGTGTTTGGTTCGTTGATGCTGAACCAGATTCCTGCATATCTGAATAGTACTTTGGTTGTCACAATAGATGACTATAGGCTACTTGAAAGGAGTACCAAACTCAGAAAGAATGCCTTGAAGCCATATAGCCTCAGTAGTTGCGTTAATAGCCCCCCTAAATTCTGCCTCTGTGGATGATATAGCAATTGCATTTTGCTTCTTGCTAGACCAATTGATAGGACCAGAACCAAGTAAAAAACTGTAACCAGAAGTGGACTTACGATGCTCAGTGTCACCGGCCCAATCTGAATCTGTATAACCAACCAAGTCAAGTGATGAACCAACTCTGTAGTGAATCCCAAACCCAAGAGTACCATGAAGATAGTGAAGAATCCTCTTAGCTGCTTTCCAATGCAGCTCATGAGGTTTCTGCATGAATCTCAAAACCATGCCTACGACATAGGCAATGTCTGGCCTAGTATGAGTCAAGTATATAAGACTACCAATAAGTTATCGATACAAGGTAGCATCAACCAATGGTGTAGTACATGAAGTCTCAAGCTTGACTCCAAAAATAAAGGGAGTTAGAGATGGTTTACAAGTAGTCATATGAAATTGTGCAAGTAAATCAAGAGTATACTTGGGTTGGGCAAGAGTAATCCCTGAAACTGATTGTGAAATCTTGATTGCAAGGAAGTATTGCAATAAACCCAAGTCTGTCATGTCAAATCTATCTTGAAGTGAGGTCTTCACTATTGTAATGGCAGATGAAGAAAACCTAGTAATCAAAAGATCATCAACATATAGAACCAGTATTAAAATTGAATCATCATGTCATAGTAGATACACATTAGGATCAGAATGACATCTAGTAAAACCTGAAGATAGGAGGTAGGAGTCCATCTTGGCATACCAAGCTCTAAGAGCTTGTTTAAGGCCATAGAGATATTTCTTAAGTCTACAAACTAAGGATGAATCCTGAACAAAACCTGGTGGTTGTTCCATGTAGATTTCCTCCTTGAGGTCTCCATGAAGAAAAGCACTCTTCACATCCATCTGATGTACATTCCATCCATGTGATACGGCTATAGAAAGTGTGAGTCTAATGGAAGTCATCTTAGCAATTGGTGCAAAGGTTTCTATATAGTCAATGCCTGCAACTTGTGAAAAACCTTTGGCTACCAATCGTGCTTTGTACTTATCAACTGACCCATCTGCTGAAAATTTAGTTTGATATATCCACCTACATCGAACTATCTTCCTTCCCTTAGGAAGTGAAGTCAAATCCCAAGTGTGATTTCTAATCAAGGAATCATATTCCTCATCCATAGCAATATCCCACTCTGGTATGCTTGATGCCTCTCTGAATGTCTATGGATCGAAAACTGAAGCAAAGAAGGCATGTGGCCCCCCCTGAAAATTGACTTAAATCAATCTGTCATCTATTGAATTCTGTACCCCTGTATCCATTCTATGTATAGTGTAAGATGTGGGCAAGTCTGGTGTAGATATATCAACTTCTAATGCAATCCCTGAACTAGATGAAGATGAATCCTCATCGCTGTGAGAACTAGAAGAAGAAGAGACTACACTAGGAATCTGCTGAGAATGATCTGAATCATCAGTACTGTAATCAAGATCTGAAGAGTCCACAATATGTTGAGAAGCATCAAGTATAGTTTCAAGAGATGTTTCTTGAAACTTAACACTTCTCTCAATAAATAACTCATGTGTGGTAGGGTGGAGTAGGCGATAGCCTTTTACACTATCTGGATATCCCACAAAGATACAAGGTTTGGATTGAGGATCCATAGCCTTGTGTTTCTCTTTTGAATGCGTGCCATGGCATGCGAGCCAAAAACTCTGAAATGATCAACTGTTGGTTTCCATCCTTTCCAAGCTTCAAAGGGAGTGATCCCCTTTAAGGCTTTATGTGGAACTCTATTCTGTATGTAACATGCACAGTTGATTGCTTATGCCCAATATGATGGTGTGAGACCCTTAGAGTGAATCATACAATTAGCCATCTCTTTTAAAGATCTATTTTTTTGTTCTACAACACCATTTTGTTGAGGGGTATAAGGAACTGCTCACTGTAGATCTATCCCCTCGGATATACAAAACTGCTCAAAACTGTTGTTAACATATTCTCGCCCATTATCTGTTCGAAGAACCTTGATGAATTTCCCTGATTTTTTTTCGACAAGAGCTTTGAAATCTTGAAAAGACTCAAAAACATCGGATTTTTGTCTAAGAAAATAGACCCATGTAAAATGTGAGAAATCATCAATGAAAGTGAGAACATATCTAGCCTTTGTAAAAGATGGATGGGTAAAAGCCCCTGAAACATCACTATGAACAAGTTCTAAAACTTTTGTTGCCCTCCTTGATTTACCTTTGTCAAATTTTTCTTCTGGATGCTTGCCAAGTGCACAACCTTCACAAAGACCTTTAGAAAAAAAATTCTTAGGTAATCCCTTAACCATATTCTATTGACATAGTTGTTCAAGATAGCGATAGTTAAGATGGCCAAACCACTCATGCCATAGTTTGCTAACTTCATCTGAATGAGTTAGTACTGCTTTTGGAGAAATATCTGTGGCAAAATTGGAGAAGGCATATAATCTGGATTGGTGATTTGCCTCGCCTATTGCTACCAAACCGTTGCTTTGTAATTCTCTTATCTCAACTAAATCTGGAGAGAATTGTACTCTCATGCCCTTCCCTAAATGAGTTATTTGATACACTGAAAGGAGATTAGTTGAGAGTGAAGGTACACTTAGAACACTGGAAAATGTTCCTCCAACTTCAACAGACCCTCTCCCTTTTACGAATGCTAGAGTATCATCACTTAAGGTGATTGTGGACATACTTGATGGTTCTAAGGATGAAAATACAACCTATGAAGAACCCATATGGTGTGTAGCACCAGAGTCTAGAATCCATGATGGAGATAAAGATGCTTTAGCAACTAAGGCTTTGCCCTTTGATTTCTCTTTGTCCTTAGTATTATCTTGATTTGATGAAGATGCCTTGATAGAATTAGGTAGCCCTATATTATTCTGTTTGAGAATTTTTTGTAGAACTTGAATCGTTTTCTTCATGCAGTGTTGTTCATCATGTCCAAGATTTTTACAAAAGGTGCATGCAACTCTCTTTTTACCTTGAGGGTCCTTTTTGGAGTTGTCAATTTTGCTTTCTTTCTTAACTTCCTTGTCCTTTTTAGTGTTCTTCTTCTCCCCTTTTGAAGTTTAGTAGGGCTTGAGGTTTAGTAGACTTCAAAGTACTAATTTGAATCAGCTTTTCTTGCTCCCTTGTGAGGTCAACAATAAAGTTATCAAGTGTGGGCATTGACCATGAGGCTCCAAGAGCCCTTTTAGTAGAGTAGAAAGTTGATACAAACACAGAAAATTCTGGACCTAACTTGGAAAGTATAGAAAGGATTAATTGATCCTCTTTCTTGTCCACAATCTTTTAAGTGCAACTTCAATGATTTAAACTTAGTAAAAAATTCTTGTAAAGTTGAAAAATTCCTAGGACTAAGACCTAAGAGTTGATTTTCCAACTCATGGCTTCTAAGTTCATCTATTTTCCCAAATAGTTTGTCAAGACCTTCCCAAAATTGGTTGGGTGTTTTCAAGTTCTCAACATGGAACAACAAATCAGGAGATAAATTTAGGCATAGAAAGCCAAATGCTTGATCACACTTATTAAAAAACTTTTCTTTGTCTTTAGCTGCATTAGGTTCTTTCTCTGTTCCCATAGTAACCCTATATAAACCTTTGTTCTTAAGCACAAGAATTACTTTCACCTTCCAATCATGATAATTGAAGGGTGTTAAGGGCACTATAACAACATTAGATTCCATACTGCTTGACTAAGATAGTTACTTGTAGAAATGCAGAAATGAAGAAAGTAGAAATGCGTTTAGAAGTGAAAAAACACAACAAAACAATCACTTCTCAAAGAAGTGTGAAAATGAACCTCACGAAACACCCCCCTTGATTATTTGTTTCCCTCCCCAATTTGGCACTTTATAGAAGAGTGCTTGTAACTGACCCAAAAAGACACAAACGGGCACTTTATAAGATGAGTGCGTTGTTGTGCTTCCTGAATTCGTGGCAAAAAATTATGCACTTTTGCAAAAATTGTCACTCAAATTCGAGCTACCGAACAAAAGTTATTGCAAAATGAAATTTTCACCATTTACAAGATATTTGACCCTTCGTTAAAAAAACAATTTTCAGATTTTAAAAAAAATTGTAGTGCATCAAAAAGTCATAAGACAAAGGACTATTCTCCAATATTGGCATAGGGGAGTACATCCAGTAGAGGCAGCAGAATCAGTTGCTGGCCACTCTGATATTGAAGACATGGCTCCAGGGACCGAGTGAACGGGAAGAAACTGATCAGCCGACTATACTGAGAACAATCAAGAAAAGACAAATCGCTCCATGGAGAGGTTACGTGCTGAGTAGGCGCCTCCCTCTAACTGCAAATTTAACTGGATGCCAATCAAATGGTCCTCCACATAGCCTATACCCTCCAAAAAATAACACGCCTGCAGCCAACAATTAAAGCCGTTTGTGGAGAATAGAGGTCAAATGAGGTCAAAGTGAAAGGGCCCAACAAGGGAATATGGCCTGGAAACAGACAACCTTAGGTCTCCAAAGGAAATGCCCTCACGGGCCTTCGAATTGTTGATAAATCCACAGCCACAGTGGTTGAATCACAACCAGGAGTTAAATCGCAGCCTTTGTGCTGGGTGAGAAAGACATACACGCCCTCAACACAAAATCACGGTGGAACTGAACAGAGGATAGAATAGGATAGGGGGTCCACTTGTGGCAGGAAAACAAACCGCTCCCCACAGCTTAATTGTGCCCCACAGTAAACTTTGATCAGCTGAAAATCGCGCCTCCCTTCTTGCCTCCTTAGAACAACATCACTCCTCAAGAGCAGAAATGATTGATGCGCCAGACACAGGAATGCAAAGAAGAAGAAAACAACAGCTATGATGAAGGAAATGTGCCCTCAACGAATGTATTCATTGATTCTTCAACGAACGGCTTGGAAATATCTAATACTGCTCTGATACCATGAAGAAACTAGCAATCACAAAGATATGAACCAAACACAGTGAAGACAACGAAAACTGTATCTAATCAACCTGATAAATTAGATAGTAAGGGGTCTCCCTATAAAGGAGAAATATCCAGCCATGAGGTGTTGAGGTGTTTCAACACCTCTCCAGTCTATTAACTAGCTAGGATAAATATCAGGAAAATATCAATGCACAATAAATGCCTAAATAGGCTTAGATCAACCTATGAGTATGTAAGCCATTAATGAATACACTAACAAAAAATATCAAGCATTTGACATAAATATTTTCTCTATATTGATATGCTCATACATGTGAGACTAAAATGAATGTCTTAAAACATACTCATAAATAGACCAAATATAAAGCATAACCTTCTCCATGTTTTTAAATTTAATGACTAAAAAATATAAAATAAATAAAAATAATTTTTAGATTTCTTCAATTTTATAACGTTGAAAAATAAAATAGAAAAATTGAAGTTGTCACAATTCAAAACATAAAATGTGTGCATAATATCTCTTTAGAAAAGGAAAACGAAAACCTGCTCCAATTGTGACATACCCAAACTTGGATACATTTGTTAAAAAAAACTGCACATCCAATACAATAAAATCCAGTGTTCAATATACGCAGTGTTTGTTGGGCCGGCAAAGATTGGAGTTTAGTGATTGAACGTGCAACTCCTCTGCTACGTTCCAAACTTGGCCGACAGTGATGACGTGATCGACAACTACCCATGCTCACCAAACCCTTTTTTAAGTTCTGTACATTTCGATTTTGAGCACAATTGACATTGTGAGGCGAGGTTACAGAACAGCTTCTACTATTCAGATCTGTCAGAAGTATGCAGGGGATTCTCATTCCTGGTTTGCCTAACGATGTCGGCCTGGAGATCCTGGCCAGAATACCAAAGCAATATTACTGTGAAGCAATTCCCAACGTTTCTTCTTCGTGGAGGGAAGCTGTAATAAGTCCCAGGAATATGCGCCTGCGCGTGACGGAATCGTGGATCTACACAGCTGTGGTGTGCGAACAAGAGAATCAAACCTCCATCCTCTGGTTTGCTAGGAATGCAACTGCAGAGGATTTAGAGTGGCGGCCGATGCCTTTAATGAGGGAATATGGTAGAGAGTCCCAATTCCTTGTTGTTTATCTTTAAATTACTTATCAAACAACTCTAATTAATTGTATATCAGTTATAGTTTGTTGTCAATAAACTATTATGCTGTCAAACTCTTTACCAGTTTGATAGAAAGACTATGAATATGTAAATGTGCTAATCAATAAAATATAAAGAGTATATTAAAAACTCTGTTAATTCTTATAGGAATTTTTTTTTCTTAAATATAAGGAGTATATATTACCAGTGTTGAGTATATTATCTAGGCCTTTAAAAGAATGCGTCAACAGTCATTTCCCAAAGATGACATCAGAATTTAGGGTAATAAATAAGAGTCATTCATCAAAGACAGCGTGCAGTCTGTCCATTCAAAATCGCTTTCTGTTTAGATTTCTTTAAAGCGGACTGTAAATCTCCATTGGCGTGATTCCTTCCATTTTTGAAGAACGTTTGAAAACGTTTTATATTATCAATCAGTCAGTTTGACACGCATAAGCAATCAGTAGTTATTTTTTTCGAGGAAAAGAATTGAGTTGTTGGAGAGTGACGGGCGTAGAGCTTTTGAAGAGAAGGTTTGAAAAACTGAGCGTTCTGGGGGCCCAGTTATACAGGACGTGGAAAACTCTAAAGATGATTCTCTAGTTTGTCGCTAAGCTTTGGCAATGTTGAGCCCTCGTATTAAGGAATTTTTTTTATAAAATGAAATTAAAATTTTGGTAAGATTTTATTATGTGAAGAAAGATCTTTACAGTCATGTGCTTTCTCATTTTCTCTTCTAGATTTAGGTAAGCAAAGCTTTTCTTGAGAAAGGGGTTTGTCACAAATAACAAGTTAATTTCAAGAGAGCCTACACATAACTACATATAGGTAGGTCTTAAGGGCCTCTTCCTTTTCAAGGGATGGGGTTTAAGCTTGAAAGGTTATTGTGTGGTTTTGAGTAAACGTATTGAGGAAACTTCCATGAGGAATAGCTAAAAAGTATCAATCATTTTTTATTATTCATTTAATTTTTAGAGATAATATTGTAACATGATGTTTACAAATATTCTTTTTAAACATGATTGAAAAATTAATTAGTGAATTTTGGTTTGGATTTGGGTTCCATTAGCAATGTAGGTATCAATCATTTCTACAAGATGACACTATTTAACCACTTAAATTTGGAAGGGCATGTGAGAAGGTGTTGCTTCAAGCTAAGGAAAGGAATAGGTAATCTTTAATCACATGGATGCATAGGAATTTTGAAACATCTTAGTCATTTGACACCCTAAGATTCTAAAAATATACACAATATAGGTTATGTAATCAAACCACTACATAACCTAGCCAATATCTCCCTATAGATATGACACCAAATAATAAATTAAAAAATAATTAAGTGTTTTCATCCTTGAATTTTTGTAAGACAACTCAATTTTGAACCAAATTAGCTAATGGTCAAAGAGGACACAATTTGGCAATAAATCAATTAGAAGAAAAAAAATAAGTAGTGAAAGAAAATAATGGACGTGTTGACATCATAACACAATAAATTATATTAATAATTCTTTCAATTCTACTACTAAAATTGAACTAAGTGTACAAAATTGGAGATATTCTTCAAGGTAGTCAAGATTTGGATCTTAAAGGCCCAAATTATTGTGCATATAAAGCTAGAACTCTCTTTTGAAAAATTTCCACTACATAAATAAATGTTTTTGTTTGTTAAATGCCACCTCAACCATGTTGACATCACTATTAAGAATCCACTATTCCAGTAGAAGATTTTTTGCAAGTGATTGCTAGAGTAGGATCATTTCAATTTCATCATTCCAAACATATTAAAAAAGCTAAACCATCAATTATCAATATTGAAAAGGACCCATAAGGCTCTATTAGATAGGTCATAACCATGAGTAACATATTGGGTTTGGCACTTTTTATTAAAAAATGTTACTATAGTACCTTAAAATTTCTCATGGTTATTACTATTTAAACAAATGCTATATGTTCATATGAAACAAGACACTAGTAAGAGGAAAATTATAATAACCTTAATCTCTTGAACATAAAGAATATCTAGAGGGATGAATCTCTATTAAAATATTAAAGACCGTGAAATTCTATTTTAAGTCTACCAATCCCTTACATTTCATGAGATGCAATTCATGGAGTAATATGGTCTAATGAAATTTCCTTAGAGTCTAACCCTTACAATGTAGAAAATCTATTTTTCTCAAAATCTAATTTCTAGCATTCTAGGGAGAAGTATCTAAATTACATATTTCATTTCTTAGGAACACAATTTCCTTATTCAAACTATTGAAGAGGATTACAAAACCATTCCACTCCTTCTGATTGTGACACAATTGAAACTCTAAAATTTGGTGAGGAAAGAAAACTTGTTGGAAAATGTGTTCTTGAGAAGTAAGGCTTATTAACCTCTTTAAAAGACTTGCCAAATTGATGTGTTGATTCCATGCTTTTACTTGTTTTGATTAAGTAGGAAAAATAGGTTTTGAAGGGATGCAAAACCATTTATAGTATTATAAACAAAATGCTGCTAAAAATATGGGTCATAGTGTACCAGCAATAGACAAACATAAAAGAAACAAAGGAAAAAAAAGTGTTGAACAAAAGAAACAACAGTGAACCAACAATAGCACTCAATAATGACAAAACAAAAAAACAAAAAAAACCACCTACAAACCACCAGAGTTAAAAAAAAAAGCTACCACTAATTCATACTGCTTAAGGTGTTGGCCACCTTAAGCTCTAGGCTCCTGTTCAGGTCACTCATTTCCAGCAGCTCCTTCTCAGCTTCAAAATATCTTTTCCAATCAACCGACCCTTTAGTAGTAGGGCCTTTAGTGTCATCTTTCACACCCTTCTTTCCTTTTCCTTTAGCTGTATGCTCCTTCTCCATAAGTTCAAAGAAGTACAGTTGGTCCTCTCTTAAATCACTAATATTTTTGAAGAAGACTTCCAGGTTGTCCGTGTTATTTTTCATAGAGATATGGCACACATGCAACAAATTTTTGATGTCTGCATTGGTGCTCACAACTTGAAATTCCAACCCAACCAACCTTTCATCACACTGAGATTTGAAATCCTTGAGTGAACCTTCAATGTCCACAATCCTGTTAATAAGAATGTATGATAAAAAACATTTCGACACATTCTTTAGGTTCTCCTTCAAACCCTTAATTTTAATATTCACTTTATTGAACTCTTGAAGAGTCCAATTAGCTAATTTAAAAGTACCCGTGGCCCCATCCCTAGCCATATCCAGTAACTAAAACATTGAGGTAGATTCATCGTTTAAATAAGAGAAATCCTCAGAGAGGAGGTCTACCCTCAGGGGATTTGATTTAACTTTCATCCTCTCAGATTCATCCTCACCTTGACCCTTATTCTCAGCCTGTATTGCATGATTAAGTAAGTTCTAGGCTGGAGTGAACCCATTAAATGTTGGGTCCCACCATTCCCAAGAAAAAACCAAAAGAAAAGCTTTGTGGAAAGGGGGTTCGCTTGAACCCTATTTCGAGCAAACCTCCAAGGGGGGTTTTCTCAAACCCCCCTTTTCCCCACTTCTCCCCCTATGGCACCAAAAATCTCCAAAAAATTTCCCTTCGAAGCTCGAGTTCAGGATGAAAATGGAGGAGACTTCACAAACCCAATTGGATGATGGTAGTCCTTAGAATGAGCTATCCAATGAATATAATTTTAATATGTTGTGGTTTTTTTTTTTTTTTTTAATTTGATTAAACATAGGTTTTTCATCAAAAATCAAGCTCTATGTTCTACACAAGTGGAAAAATAGCAGATTATCAATTTTGTTTTTTGAAAAATATAAGTGCAATAGATATTGATGTCCTTGATCCAACAAAAAATAATTTAATTTTGATACATACAAAAAAAGTTATGTTGTATGTACGGTTCATCTATGTTTGAATTGTAATTGGTTTGACTTCAAAACTTGATTAAGGAAGAAATATTCAATGAAATTCTATGAAACCAATTCCATGAACTAGATATCATAGTTACTGTGAACCCCAATCTTATACTTGCACAAACATGAAAAAAAAACACATAATTAGATCTCTATGCAAGTCAGAACAAGGATTCCCCATGAAATTCATTAACAATGCTCAATAATAGGAAAATGAAGAATAAAACATGGAAAGAAAATGTAATCCTAATTAAGCATGCAAATCCTCAATCCTATGGGGGAAATGGTGCCAATTAAGTGTAGAAATTGGCCCTTTCTCAACTCCTTTGTAAGCTCAATGATGATTTGATAATGATTTGATCCACTTTGGTTGAATTCTTGCATAACCTAGCTAAGAACTTGATAAAAATAGACGAAAATGTATATTCTTGAAGATCAAATTGAGTATAGTGAGTTTACTCAAATTGTGTATGAAGAATGAGATGTAAAGCCTCTTATATATAGATGTGATTGAGAAGAGAAGAGGAAAAATGGATGAATGTGGGATCATTCAACATCCAATGACCAAGTGTCGCTTGTCAAGATGTGAATGAAAGAGGATTGTGCACATTTTGATGAATGAGCCAATAAATGTTATTAGACTCAAATTTGAATTTGATGAAATGACGAGTTTAGAGGGGAAAAAAATGGAGTTAATGTCACTTGGCTCAATGCCAAGGACATGTAAGAGGCATTAAATGCCTTGTTGGCAGTACCTATCCCTTTTGGAGGGATTTTCAAACTTGGAGGAATATTCCATAAATATGTCATGTTAAGAGAAAATAGGTATTTAATAAATCAAAATAAATTATTTATTGTGTAAGTTGCATTCTCTAGAGGATGTGACATGGATTAGGATTAAATTAATCAAAGGTTAATTAATTTAATGGGATATTAGGGGATGTGACAATTTTGACCTAAATTTATGAGTTAATTTAAATAAAAAATTGAGAAGAAATATTTAATTAAATAAATGATTTGATTTATTCAATTTAATATGAAGACTTTAGAGATTTAATTAAATAAAATGAATTATTTAATTAAATAGAGACAAAGGATTAATTAAATTAAATTGATTAATTTAATCAATAGGGAAGAATGACTTAATTAGATAAATGATGATTTATTTAATTAACGGATGAAAGGTATAATGAGCCAAGAAGATGATTCAGGATGAAATGACGTTAATAATCAGGATCAAGTGTGTTAGATCAACTTGTATATTTTCCATGTCTACATTTTGCCCCTCTTTGAAACAATGCACTTGTTGCGTTGGTTCAAAGAATAAACTGTTGTGATCAAAATTCAAAAATTTCATGAGCCAATAAATGCTATTAGGTGGAATTTCAAATTCATGAAATGACTTTTTGAAGAGGGAAAAAAAATGACTTAAATGCCACTTGGCTCAATGCACAAGGACATGTAAGAGGAGAGTAAATTTTTTGTTGGATGTACAAATCCACTTGGAGGGGTTTTCAAACTTGGAGGAATATTCCCCTAAATATGTCATGTTGAAAGAAAATAGAGATTTAATAAATCAACTAAATGCATTTTCATGTGCAATTGGTAAAACCTAGAGAAACTTAAGTGAGTGAGATTAAATTAATCAAGATTTAAGTAATTTAATGGGGGATTAGTTGATGTGACTATTTGATTTAGATTTATGGGTTGATTTAAATCAAAAGATGAGAAGAAAATGATTTAGACTTTAATTAAATAGGGATTTTGATTTATTTAATCAAAGAGGGATGATGATGTTAGATAAAATTAAATAAGGTTTAATTTATTTAATCTAATAAAATGACCTTGGGATTTTATTAAATAAATGAATTATTTAATTAAATAGAGACATAGGGTTAATTAAATTAGGTCGATTAATTTAATCAACAAGAGGGAATGACTTAATTAGATAAATAATTATTTATTCAATTAAGGGATGAAATGTGATGACAAGTTAAGAAGATGATTCTGGATGAAATGATGTTAGTAATCAAAATCAGGTGTGCATATATTTTTAGTGTCTACAGTTAGAAATCTAAATTAAAAAAAAATAGAATTTTATCTTTCATGGAAAAAAGTTATGTTGTATATGGTGAGCATCACTCCCTAAAAATGGTTTTTACTGAAAAAAACTAGTTTGCGAAGGAGATGGAAAACAAAGTGCAATATGATTCTAAATTTTTTGAAAAAATAATATTTAGAATCCATAGACAAAATTTCACAAATCACTAGTTTACATCATCTTCAAATTCCTCATGGTTTAGGCACTATAGGTGCCCTAAAGTAATGATTTAGTTAGAAAAAATCAATTTAGTGTCCAGTTTGGCCAAAAGTTGTAAATCAATATTGTGGGATCACCCTCCTCCCATGAGAAGAAGCAATGTGATGAAAGGCCAACATGGAAGGGATAATATAAGATATGTAAGCTAGACAAGAACCTTAAAAGTTTATTTGTCAAACATGATGAAATATCTTGTTTAAGGAGAAAAAACAATAAAGAGAACCACACATAGGAAGGTCCATGGTAAAGGATTATGTAAATATGGTTGGATTCCAAAACTAGAAAAGAAAGAAGCATTTAGTTAAATTCTAGATGAAATCTCTAGAACCTTTCTTGCATTTATATTTGTAGTTGAATGACAAGTTTAAATGGATAATTATCACAAATAATTACTTAACAAGCAAGGTTGGCAATCAAATGTAGGTCCTCATTGAGTCTCCTTTATGCATGTACCATGTAATGTACTAAATAAGATATTTTTTGGTTTACTTAGATTATAGAAATATATATCAAAACTAAGACAACATAATATATTTCAAACCCTCATGAAATCAATTTTTAAAATAATTTGAAATATTTACAAAGATTTATCAATTTCTACACAAACTTTGCACCCGATTTTGACAATTTTACACTAAACAATTAGAAACAAGTATTTTATTTGGAAAATATGATTTTTATGCATAAAATATTATTCTACACAAAAAAAACATAACATTAATATTAGCAACAAAAAATTTAAAACTAAAATTTTATCATCTCTACTCAAAAACTACAAAAAGCTACACAACAATAACATTGGATTTTCTCTAACTACATGATGAAGATATGAGACACCCAAATTTGATATTTTAGTGAATAAATAAAATAAACCACTTTAAAATATAACAACAAAAAGACCCACAAAAGCACTTTAAAAATGAGAATAAATCTCCACACAAAAAACTCATGGAAACTACAAGTCTGCCTAACATTGTCAACATTGTTTCGAATGCCCCAATCTAAAATATGAATATTTACAAATTTGGAATCTAATATATAAGAAAAAAATAATAGAATATTATTGATCTACACCACTTAAAACAATAAACAACATAATAGAAAAATCTAGAAATCAAACCACACAAAGAAATATTGAAATTGAAAAATGACTTGTTACACTTTTAAATGTAATTTTCATATCTTTAGTATTCACTATTATATTTATGAAGGAAAAAAGTTTATACTTTGTATTTATTTTGGTGTTGTTATTAAGTGTATCATTTCAATGTTCTAGTTAATAGATTTTAGCTACAAGCTAATAAAACTAAGTTATTTTCCTATCTTTTAGATAGATTCAATATTTGTGGTTTAGATTTAATTTAGTTTCTAACTATTTGAACCCCATTCTAGTAAAACTTATGGGTCTGATTATATTTATAGGAATACTCATAGGCACAATCAAATCTATCTCATTAAAAAACCACTTGCATCCTCTATGAGATAAAATTAATATAAAAAATATCATTGTTTGCTAGCTTACATATGAAAAAATTCAAATTTAATACTAGGATGTCATATTTAAAGACAAGTCCTAGGTCAATTATCAAATATTCATTTAAAATCATTAAAACACTAGTGTAGAGTGTATTGGAACATGAAATCATAGCATCTTCCACTAATATAGAGTGAATTTAATATTGTACTATGCATATTGCATATCTCGATATTTTCATACAATTGTAAAAATCAATAATGATGAGTTCGAATAAGATGTAAGGAATTAGAAAACTTCAATCCTAACATATAATACTCCAAAATATTTTCCTTGACACTACTTTAATCCTAACTTGGATATCATATTAAATATGAAAGTTTCATATGTAGGAAACCATCAAAAATAGAATCAAATCATGCAAACTTTAGAGGCTTATCATACTTATAATTTAAATTTGATTTACATGGAACAATAAATATATGTTCTAATGGTAAGAAATTTCACAAAATAATCTTAAAAGAGAAAATTATTGAATACCCTTGATATATTAATGGAGTTGAAAGTGGTCATTAAAGCTACATAGTTAAATAGATCACATGAGGATAAAATATTCTTTAACTTTATATTTAATTTTCTAAGTACTTATTATATATTCTACTTAACTCTTTATGTTTATCTAAAATCAAATCAGAATACTTTATTATTATTTAAATAATAATAAAATAATATAATTGCTTAGTTATCTTCTCTTTGATATGGAATTTATTAGTATTAATTTCTTCAAACTTAATATTTTTAAAATAATAATACAACAGTTAAAATTAACATAAAAATAAGAGAATAAGATTAAGAAATAATTGTATCAATTTAAAATAAATGTAAAAATAATTTTAACATAAATTTATTATTTGAAAAAATAATATAACTAATTATTTATAATTAATAAAAAATTAATACTAACAATATATATAATATGGTGCGAGCGGGACTAGAGCAAGCATGAGAAGTTGCAAGACAAGAATTCAACGGTGCTTGTCACAATGAGAAAGGATTAGGCAAGAAGATTCAAGGAAGGGAAATAGATGAAAGCAGTAAACCCGAGATTTGGGCTTAGGATGTGGAAGTGAATATCACATCAGATCAATTAAAAAATCATCTGACCTGTAGACATGCAAAATATACTCATGCATCTAATCATGCTTCATTCAACATTATTTCGTCTATTAATGAAATAAACCAATTTAATTAATTCACTAAGTTTTTCTTCTTGATTAATTAAATCAAATTAATTAATTAACTTCCTAAAGTCTCTTCATTTAGTTAAATCACATATATTTAATTAAATGACTAATATTCATTTTCCTCTCATTTGATTTAAAACAAATCCAAAGATGCAAATCAAATGTCACACCACCTAATCACTAGCTTAATTAGTCAAATCCTTGATTAATACTAAGCCTAACCCATGTCCTATCCTTTTGCACAATAAATCATTTAATTTGATTATTAAAACACCTATTTTCCTCACAAGGCATATTCCTAGGGATTATGCCCTCATTAACTCCCCTGTTTGACTTTTTTGGCCAAGCAAATTTCCCCGCAAATCCTTCAACCACATGCATTTATTACCATTTTCAAAATTCAAATGGGCACATTGGCTTAAACTCGCACAATCATGGGCCAATCACATTGTGACAAGTGGCTCTCTCCTATTTGTTGGGGATTAATCCCACATTCTTCAATTTGGCCTCTCCTCTCTTCAAACTCAACTATAAATTGATGGCCTCTCTCCTTCAAACACACAACACACTCTCATGCAAAGTTATTCTCTTCAGTTGAGAACTAATTTTTTCCATTTCATCATTTAGCTTGGCAAGGATTGGGAAAGGGCTATCTTATACACAAAGGATAGCACCAATCCATCATAGAATAGGTATACTTCATGTCTTCTTTACATGCTTGGATTAGTTTTGTCATTTGTTTTGAAGAATGTTGTATTATTCTATGAGGATATTGGAGTTGTGCTAACCATTTGCAGATTTTGGTATCCACAAAATGGCTCTAGAAGGAGGGCTTGAATATAATCTTTCTTTTTGTTCATCTATGTTAATTTCAAGCATTAGATATTCATCTACTTGATCACATGGTGATAGTTGGTATTTAGTTTTTTAGTAGTTAATATGATTTTACACGAAGATCTACATTCCTCCGATTTTCATACTTCTCTCTATGCCATTGTGTAAGATTTTCCTTTAAAAGGAAAATTCCCTCATTTGTCATTTCAGATATATTCTATAAGCATTTTGTTTTCTTGACAGTTCTTTCTTTGTTGATGCCTTCTTGACATTCTTGAGCAAAATCTACAATGCTTGTAAAAACTACCTTAAGGAGTGGTGAACCATTGAGAGATTCTCTACATATGTATCTGAATCACGTCTGAATAGGAATTTGCATATCTGTAATGCCTTTTCTCATTGACCTACACTCCCTCAATCTAGTTTTTTTCATGCTCATTGATTAAAAAAAAAAACAGGTATGTTCTGACTCTTTCAGCACCATAACCATTAATATTGATAAATTGATGTCTTGCCTTTGAATGTGAATTCTGGAAAACCTGTCATTTGGATTTACCTTTTACTAATGAAATCCTTTGCTATTCGTGGCACCTGGGAGGTAAAAATCTTTGAAGGCAGACTTAATGGATTTAATATTGATTTTGAAGCATTAAATTGATAATTTCCTACTTAAAATTTTGAAGTATGCAGTATTGATTTGGAGAATTAAGTCTTTGATGTCGATTTGAATTATTTGATATCACTAATTCTTTTACTCATTAATTCAAGTTGTGTGTGTGCTACTTGTAGACCATTCAATGATTATGAATCTTCTTGTTCAACTCCTCCCATCATAACAGTGCATTCATATTTTTCTTTGTTTGTCTCTGCATTCATTCAATGCCATCGAATTCCATTTGCTAACTTCCACCGAAAAGAACCTACGCTGGTTTCTGTACTCTCCCCACCCACATTTCGGCATGTGTCTCCCTTGATGTAGCAAGCTCTAAGCTATCGGTGGCAGGTCTTCCCGACGAGAGGAGTAGCATGTGAAAGACAGTAAAGGCAAGTGTAGTCCCGATCCATCCTTTGTACCACTCTTCATAAATTTTCCACCTATTTGAAAATGATGTGTATCCACCCTCATTTTCTAGTCATTGGAAATTAATAAGCACGTGAGCATTCAAGGGAAAATTGCATGTTTCTACGAGCTCTGTAAGGTTAAAGAATAAATGCGCAACAATGATGATGAGAGTTGTAGATATATTTTCAGGGAGTGTATCCTACCAATGTTGCACTCCACAAGAATTCCTTCGAACATGTCAAATCATTTACATATGCCTAGCAGGTTGGTTGGTCCAACTTTAAATGCTCTTGTGGTTGAATCACGAATTAGCTTGCTAGTGAAGTGATGGTAGAATCTATCACACATGTTATTTTGATTTTTGTTTGATAAATGCTTAATATTTATGTATCTTGAAAAAAAATTAATCTAAAGAGATCAAATCATAATCAGAACAGGCCTTGCTATAACTTTATTCTCCGTACTATTTCTTACAGTTCTGGAGGTTAGTATGTTTGAAGTAGATTTCTGTGAATTTGAAGACCATCCCCTGCCTATGTTTGCCTTTGCTGAGATACAATTTATTTCTCTCTGAATGCATTCATGGTTCCCCTATCATCTTTTCCTTTTGGAACAAATTAATCTAAAGAGATCAAATCATAATTAGAACAAGCCTTGCTATAGCTTTATTCTTCGTACTATTTCTGTTGGGATGGTGAGATCTTACACATGGATTGCATAGATTCAGCCATCCTCATAGAATAACATACATCACTGACTCCAAACAAAATGATAAAACTAAAACAAACATGCAATGGAGAAAATGAAATACAACCTATTCTATGGTGGATTGGTGCCCTCCATGAAAATGTGAGAGAGCCCTTTCCCAATCCTTGATAAGCTTAGTGATATGATAGACAATGAGATGCTTGAACTCAAGTTGCCTATAGTGTAGATGCTTTCAAATGTGGCTGTTGTAGATATGAGAGAAGATGGCTTGCATTTATAGGAAAAGTTGATAGAAGAGAGGCCCAAATTAGGCAATGTGGGACTAAATCCCATCCAATAGGATAGAGACACTTGTCATAATGGGATTGGTCAAAGCTTGTGCAAGTTTTGGCCAATGTGCCCATTCAAATTTGAAAAATGTCAATAAATGCATGTTGTTGAGGGTTTTGGGGGGAATAATCTTTGTCCAAAAAAGTCAAAGATGAGAGTTATTGAGGGAAAATAAGTCTTTTTAATAAATCAATAAATTGATTTATTGATGCAAGTGGGTGGGTTAGTTAGGAGTTTAGATTTGACTCTAGTTGAGTCAAAAGCTAGAGAATGATAATCATGATTTAGAAGTTAATTAATTTAGATTAATTAACTTAGGGGATTTTAGGGATTTGACATTTGATTAAATTAGTTTGATTTATTAAATCAAATGAGAAGAACATAAGGATCAAATAATTTGATTTATTTAATGAACCTTAGGAAATTAATCAATAAATTGCTTTAATTGATTAGCAGAAGAACTGAATGCATGATGTTAGTTAAAGCGGAATGCACAATGGTATTTTTGGATGTCTACATTTTGCCCCTCTTTCAAGCAATGTACTCGTTGCATTGGTTCAAAGAATGATGTTGCCGACATCGACAATAAAGAATTTCAGATTTTTCGGATGCCCCAGCGAAAATAAGTACGTTAGTACATTGCCCCCTCGAGAGATCGAGCGAAAAGATACAATTTGAGGTGGATCGCATGACAAAGAGGTTCAAAATGGATGTATGGATGGTTAGACTATATGGTAATGATGATGTAAATGAGATGTTCGAAAGATGCTTAGAATAACAAATCTATATTATTTTAAGCATGTTAAATGATTATGCAATGCATGTGAGATGGATGAGATGGATGATGTTGTCCTAATATGATGGTATGACATGATTATGCAAAATGAGAATACGGATGCAAGATGGATGCATTGTTATCGTGAAAGAAGATAGAAGAATGAGAGGGATGAACCCTTAAATCTAAGAAGAATGTAGAAGTCCAACAAGTCCCCTAGTCATCAAGACTTTATTGGATATGACGATGAATGATGATGATGTGTTGCTTATCCAGGGATGGGAGAGAGCGTACCTTCCTTTATGTTTGATAACACACGTAGGTGCGATGCATCAAGGTATTAAGAACCAGGATGGCGTTGCGCCTAGTGTGATGGACTTTGACTCGACAATCAAATAGGAGTACTCTTGTTCACACTTGACAAACATAACCTTATTCAAAATGCAGTTCAGATATTCTAGACATCTCGGGCCAAAACATAAAAAGGCAAGCCTTCTTATGTGGTCAACAAGATACCTAAAACATCCTTCCTACAAACAAAACAAATTATGCATTACGAAGTTATTTTACAAGAATATCCAACAAGCACAGCAGATAAAAAGATAATGATCGTTGCCCCATTCCTTTCTCTCTAAACCTGTTTTGTTTAGGCATCATCGAGAGGTCCTTGGAATGAGCGCAAAATAAGACAAGTCAAAAAGACCAAAATAAAGTAAACAAGCAAGCTAATGTTCTTCGTACCGCTAGCCAAGGCTAAACTACTATGGGGTACCTGATGCTTATGTCCATCGCAGGAAAGCTTCATCCTAGGACATGTAGTGATCAGGGTTTTGGTGAGACTGATTGCGTGATAAGCTATTGATACTCCGAGTTGACCAACTTGCTGACTTACTGACTTAGACCTTTGAGACTTTGATGATTAGGCGTTCACTTTAGAACCTGCTAAACTTTCTTCTGACTAACTCACCAAAGGGTGAAAGCGATGATGATTTATTATGAGTGATGACAATCACGGGTGAAAGCGAGATGAAATGGATGCACCATTTTGGTTTTTTCAAATGTTTTGAGGCTGTTTTTGGAATTTTGAGATGTTTTACAAATGTTTTTGGTATTTTTGAGATTTTACAACGAATAGACTAACTTAAAGACCTATCCTAGGGGTCTCGGGAGCTGATCCATAGATTAGCCTTGCCTACGTTATATACGCAGAGACCACGTAGTTCGACTGGTGTTGGACTAACTTGATGATAATATGGACAAATGGATTGCCATTTTATTGCCTAAAGGACTGACTTAAGATGCAGACTAGATGGGCAAACGGATTGCCAATGCGACGGACGCCTAAAGGACTGACCTAACCATCTCTGGGGATGATCAAAGATCAACCTTGCCTACGTTCAAGCTCAGAGATGACATAGTTCAACAAGGTGGAAAAACTGACAAGACTCAATAATGAATTTTTTTTTTTTGAAGATTTTCTGATATTTCGACATGTTTTTGGATGTTTTGAATGATTTGGATGTTTTTGATTTTTCGCATGATTTTGACAATTTGGATATGGATATGTGATGATATCAGTGCTTTGTTTTGGGATTTTGTTGAAAACCAAGCTAAGGTTGATTGATTAGATTGATGGATTGATGGATTGATAGTTTGACTAAGTGCGTTAAGTCAAACAAAAGTGATAATGCACTTGTAAAATCTAGGAATTTGTGTTATCCCAGAGTAAACTCATACAAAAAGGATAATTTGGCTAGGTGTGTTAAGCCAAACAAGGTGATGATTTGATAATTTGGCTAAGTGTGTTAAGCCAAACAAAGTGATGATAATGAACTTGTAGACCCAAGGAAGTTGTGTTATCCTAGAGTAAACTTGTGCACAAGATGATGGTTTGACTAGATGTATTAAGTCAAACAAGGTGACGATTGATTGGATTCGATTGATCAAGATTGATGAAGTTTGATTTGGAACAAATTTGTTTTGAT